>JAEIFG010001480.1:0-76241 GCA_018901795.1 Drosophila sp. st01m | reverse complement strand
GATGTGCATACATATCGAATAAGCACTGTATCAAATTAGAACCATGAGAACAAACACATTGTGGCACTTTGCAACAATGTTTATGTAAGACTTTTCAATTCTCAAGCATATCTCAAGTGCTCAGTAATCTGACCACACAAGAATGCTATTGCGATTAAGAAGTGCAGAGTCGGCATAATTAACATGCGCGACTGCTCGATCTTTATGTGCACATGACTCTCTTAAACAGCAGCGCTCTCGCTGCCTAAGTTAAGTACATAAGAACAAAGCAACGTCTCTGCCGACGGCTTCTCTGCTGGCGCAGACGGATTGCTTTTGGCTAGCTTGGACTCTTCAAGTCCAAGTACAAATCAGTCTGAATAAATCTGTCATCAACTTAACACACTCTTTATATGATCTGAATAAAGCTATCTTAAACTTAATACAAAAGCTATCGTAAACTTAATACATGGCGACCGTGACATGGTCACTTAAGCCTGTAGAAAAAAAAAAAAAAAAAAAAAAATAATGTAAAAAAAAATGAATGGGAAAAAGTGACCATATATATATGTAAAAATACAAATTTTTACTTGTGAATGTGAAACATTTAAAAAAAAAAAAAACAGATTGTCACAAACAACACAAGCATACTATAAATAACAAATGAACAACAACGTACCCAGCATAACAGAAAACAATTTTAATAACAACAAAAATTAAATCAACAATATTTTATACCTGTGCGATGACCAGCACCGGTACCGCCTGAACCCATAGGCCCCGGACAACAGCAGCAGCAAACTGGAGGACGCTGCTCCTATCGAGCAAAGGGATGCACCCACACTAAAGGAGGCATTAGAGGTGTATCCAAACGATGGACCACGCCCACTCACAATAGCTGAGTACAGGGCAAGAAGACAGCCACAACTGAAGACAAAGAAGAAGAGAAGCGGCAAAAGGATAAAGCTACTTCAACAAAGAAGGCTGATGAAGGATTTAATAAAAACAGCTACTACAGAGGAGGATAAAGTTAAACAAGCCCAAAATCTGGAGGCAATTGAAGTCAAATTGCGCAGTGGTGCGCAATAACGCAGTTGAGGCTGTATTTAATACCAATGCCCCAATCTGCCTTAATATTAAAAATAAAAACCTCAAGCCGATGCGTGAAAACGCTGCTTGAAAAATACTAATCTCTGTTAGGCTTTTACTAAAAACATGTGTATGGTATTGAATTATATAGAGCAAACCATTGTAAACCATACACATGCCCTCTAACTGACTTTTTCCAGTACAAACATACATGTAAAAGACAATTTTAATAACAGTCCAGTTGATCGTTTAATTGACAAATATGGGTTGGTTCGGATCTGACGATAGTCAGACCAAAGATAACACGGCTAATGTCGTGAATAACGTAAAAATTGTAGATCATACTGATGACATTCAGGCACTGTGGATTTTGCTCTTAATTTTGACAATTGTCAGTGTAGCCCAGTTCCTTTTAACGTTGTACGTAAAACACAACAAATTGATAAAAAAGAGATATTTAAGCAGAGCAAACGATTTAGATAGAGTTTAGTTGAAAAGGATTTTTTTTTTTTGAAAACTATGCAAAGAAATTTTAGTTATCATGGAAGACGCTATAAATATTGCTTATAATGAGATTCCTGACTTTCGCACACGTGCCTTAGCCGTTTTAGGAAAAGAAAATGGATACATGACAATAAACGATTTTGAATACAAGTACATAGATACTTACAATCTATGCTTTAGCCCATTGATACAATTTACCATTAAGGAAAAAACTATTATTTTGTCAACACTACCATATGTGCAAGTAAAAGAAGAAATAAAAGACTTTGCACTCGTCGGAAAAGCTCCAGTCTGGTATGTCCGCTTATATAAATAATTATAATTGAGTGACAGACAGGGAACTGAAATTTTAATTTGAAGAATGTGTATATAAATATACACAAACGGATTATGAATATTTTAAAATAGTATGGAATGGAACGAGTTATGTAAAGACATAACTAAAATAAGAAATGAATTTGACAAATCATATAAATGTTTGTCGCAAAACAGACCTATTCAAAAAGCGACAGTAAAGAAACATGCAACTATTCTGGTGAACTCTTTCAATGAAGCACGAATATTAGTGTATGATAACAAGGAGAGACTAAATCCAGATCATTGGTCTCAAGTATCGAAAGTTCTTATAAAACTTAGATCGAACTTGTTATCTATAAAATTGAAACTTGGTTTGGAAATATCAATACCAACCATTTTAAATTCACCAATAAGAATAGAATCAGACGAACAACAAGAAACAGAAGAAACTGCTTTAACAGAAGACTCTTACAAGCCAGAAACAGAAATACAAGAAGAAGATTTGAATAATTTAACAATACCAGCTATACTAACATTAGCTGAATTGACGGATCAAGAATTGGCTGAGTCAGATATAGACGAAGTAGAAACAAAATCTGTCATCATGGTGGACGAAGCACTTGCCCAAAGGGCATACATAAAAGACATTTCAGTGTCAATTGCGGAATTCGATGGAAAAAAGGTCAATTTGCGTAAATTTATCACGGCAATCAAGTTGGTTAACCTGACTAAGGGACCATATGAAGCTATTGCTATTGAAGTGATAAAATCCAAAATTAACGGAACGACAGCCTATAGGGTCGAAAACGAAGTTACCATTGATGCAATTATAAGGAAACTAGGAGAAGTGGTCGTAGGAGAAACAACAGACGTAATAAGAGCAAAAATGGCAAAAGTTTACCAAAAAGGTAAAACAGCCACGCAATTTACAAATGAAATTGAAAATTTGCGCAAGTCTCTTGAGTCGTCATATATAGATGAAGGATTGCAACCTGAACATGCTATCAAATTTAGCACAAGGGAAGCAATCAATACAATGACAAAGAATTGCGATCACGGAAAATTAAAAACGATACTAGAGGCAGGAACATTTAATACAATGAATGAAGCAATAACTAAATACATCCATTGCAGCACCGAAATGACAGGAAGTGCAAGTTCAGTCTTAGTTTCCAGGAGAGGACAAGGAAGTAACTATAGAGGCAACTATCGAGGACGAGGAAATGGTCGAGGTGGTAATTTTAGAAATAACCACAATAATGGCCAATATAACAATTATAACGATAATAACAATGGCAATGGCAGAGGACGTGGTGGATATAGAGGAAATAACCGCCAGAACAGAGGTGGTGGCAACTATAACAATCAAAGCCACAATTCCTCAAATTATAGCCAAAATAGTAATGTCAGACAAGCACAAGGCACGTCGGAAAACCAACAAGCTCCCTTAGGAAATCAGCAACAGTAAAACAAAAGGTTCATACCATCAATCTCAATCTTAATATTTTCATTAAAGTGCAAAATGAACATACAGGTAGAATACTTACATTTCTAATAGACACAGGCGCCGATATATCGGTCATTAAAGAAAATTCAGATCAACTTTTGAATGTTGATCATAATAATATAACACAAATCACAGGAATTGGAAAAGGTTCGATAAATTCAATAGGTTTAACATTTCTCGAAATGAGAACCGGTAACTATATAGTACCGCACAATTTTCATGTTGTGGATGACAATTTTCCGATCCCTGGAGACGGAATTGTTGGAATCCACTTCATAAAAACATTCAACTGCCAATTAGATTTTACTACAGAAAATGATTCTTTCATTCTAAGACCAAATAATATTAAACAATCAATACGAATACCAATTTTTCATAATATTGATAACACTCTGATAACCATACCATCTCGTTGTGAGGTTATCAGACAAATTAACGTAAATTCTGTGGACAACCAAATTCTAATACATAATCAGAAAATAGAAGATGGTGTATTTGTGGGAAATTCGATATCAGATTCGAAAACCACGTATATACGAATACTAAACACAACCAATAGCAATAAAATTTTAAACATTAACAAAGTCAAGTTTGAACCATTGAATAACTACAAAATAGCAGACCTAAACGACTCCATAAGAGCCGAATCAATTTTAAGCAGATTAAAGAAAAACTTTCCATATACACATAAGAAAATGTTGACTGAACTGTGTTCACAATATACTGATATTTTTGGATTGGAAACAGAGCCAATCACTACAAATAATTTTTACAAACAAAGAATAAGATTGAGAGATGATGAACCAAGCTATATTAAGAACTATAGAACACCTCATTCACAACAAGCCGAAATATCGAAGCAAGTAACCAAACTAATAGAAGACGGGATAGTGGAACCGGCTGTATCTGAATATAATAGCCCACTGTTACTAGTTCCAAAGAAATCATTACCAGATACAAAAGAAAAAAAATGGCGTTTAGTGATAGACTATCGTCAAATTAATAAAAAGTTGTTAGCTGACAAATTCCCCTTGCCGAGAATAGATGACATACTTGATCAATTAGGCCGAGCAAAATACTTCTCGTGCCTGGATCTTATGTCGGGATTCCATCAAATAGAACTGGAGGAAGATTCTCGAAATATAACATCCTTTTCTACGAGCAATGGCTCTTATCGCTTCACGCGATTACCATACGGATTAAAAATAGCCCCAAATTCCTTTCAACGAATGATGACGATGGCATTTACGGGTCTGGAACCATCTCAAGCATTTCTGTACATGGATGACTTAATTGTCATAGGCTGTTCTGAGAAGCACATGACCAAGAATCTTACAAATGTTTTTGAGCTGTGCAGAAAAAACAATCTCAAACTACATCCGGATAAGTGCTCATTTTTCATGAGTGAAGTCACTTTTCTTGGACACAAATGTACTGATAAAGGCATATTGTCTGATGATACTAAATATGATGCTATACAGAGATATCCAGTTCCTACTGATGCAGACAGTGCCAGAAGATTCGTAGCATTTTGTAACTATTACAGACGTTTCATAAAAAACTTTGCAGATTATTCCCGTCACATAACAAGATTATGTAAGAAAGATGTAAAGTTCGAATGGACAGCTGATTGCCAGCATGCCTTTGAACACCTTAAAAAAGAACTAATGAATCCAACCTTGCTGAAATACCCTGACTTTAGCAAGGAGTTCTGTATTATAACTGATGCTAGCAAAGAGGCATGTGGAGCGGTGTTGACCCAGAACTATGATGGTCTCCACTTGCCAGTAGCTTATGCATCCCGCAGCTTCACTAAAGGTGAAAGCAACAAGTCAACAACAGAGCAGGAGTTGTCAGCAATACATTGGGCAATAAATCATTTTAAACCATATATATATGGTAGACACTTCACTGTCAAAACAGATCACAGACCATTAACATATCTGTTCTCGATGGTTAATCCAAGTTCGAAGCTAACCAGAATGAGGCTTGATTTGGAGGAATATGAATTTACTGTGGAATATCTTAAGGGAAAAGACAATTACGTGGCAGATGCGTTATCAAGAATAACCATCGACCAATTAAAAAATATTACCAAGCAAGTACTTAAAGTCACTACAAGAAATCAAAGTAGACAGAAATCCTGCGCAGGAAACGAAGATGAAAATGAAAAAGTGGAATTGCCTAGGCAAACTACTCAAGAAGCTTCTAAGCCCAAAGTATACGGAGTCATAAATAATGACGAAGTACGCAAAGTAGTGACATTGCATGTAAATAATATGATATGTTTCTTTAAACATGGAAGAAAAATTACTGCAAGATACAATGTTGAAGATTTGTATATTAATGGAACTCTTGACTTAGGTCAATTTTTCCAAAGGCTTGAAAAGCAGGCCGGTATGCATAATATCAATCAACTTAAAATGGCACCGTGGGAAAATGTCTTTGATAACATTTCAATAGATACATTTAAAAAAATGGGCAATAAAACATTAAAATCTTTAAGAGTGGCGCTACTCAACCCGGTGACCTTAGTGAATACAAAGAAAGAAAAAGAAGCAATACTGTCTACACACCATGACGATCCAACACAAGGAGGACACGCAGGCATTACAAAAACCCTGGCCAGGATCAAAAGACATTACTTTTGGAAAGGTATGACTCGAGATATAACAGAGTACATACGAAAATGTCAGAAATGCCAAAAAGCAAAAATTACAAAACATACAAAAACTCCATTATCAATTACCGAGACACCAATAGGCGCATTTGACAGAGTCATAGTGGACACGATCGGTCCACTACCAAAGTCAGAAAACGGAAATGAATATGCTGTTACGCTTATGTGCGACTTGACAAAGTATTTGGTAACCATTCCAATTGAAAATAAAAGCGCAAACACAGTAGCGAAAGCAATATTTGAATCTTTTGTGCTAAAGTTCGGTCCAATGAAGACGTTCATTTCGGACATGGGAACTGAGTACAAGAATTCAATAATAAAAGATTTATGCAAATACCTGAAAGTAGAAAATATAACTTCTACGGCACACCATCATCAAACGGTAGGAACAGTGGAAAGAAGTCATAGGACTCTTAATGAGTACATCCGTTCATACATATCGGTTGATAAAACTGATTGGGACGTATGGATAAAATACTTCGAGTTTTGTTTCAATACTACACCCTCTATGGCACATAATTATTGTCCATATGAGTTGATTTTTGGTAAAACATGCAATTTACCAAAGCATTTTAATAGCATAGATAGAATAGAGACCATTTATAATATAGAGGACTATGCTAAAGAAAGTAAATATAGATTAGAAGTAGCATATAAAAGGGCTAGAATTATGCTCGAAGAACATAAGAAAAAGAATAAAGAATTATATGACTTAAAATTAAACGATATAAATATATCAATAGGAGATAAGGTATTATTAAAAAACGAAACCGGACATAAGTTAGATTTTAAATATACTGGACCATATACGGTAGTTAATATAGAAAAAATGGATAATATAGTTATCTCAAATGATAAGAAAAAACAACAAAGGGTACATAAGGATAGGTTAAAAATTTTTAGTTCCTAAAAAAAAATATATATATATATGGTGGCCGCCAGCAGTAAAATAAGATAAAGTAAAATAAAATAAAAATAAATAATAAAATTATATATATGTATATAGGGAATAAGACATCTTCAACCAGCAAGAAAGATATAGGGAAATAAGAAATTTTGCACAAGCAAAAAAAAAAAAAAAAAAAAAAAAAAATATATAGGGAAAGAGTTAACCCCATATAAGTGCCTTGAATGTAAGAAAACATTTTTTTTTTTTATCATATTTGTACGTGGTAAACGATCATAAAAAAAAAAAAAAAAAATTTTTGTACTATTAAATTTTTATTTTAAAAACCTAAGAACATGTATGTTTGTACACAAAATTCCTTAAAATTCCTTAAAATTAAAATGAAAAACAAAAAAAAAAAAGAAAAAGGAAATTTTTATTTTTCTTCAATTCCTAATTATAAAATAACTTCATAAGATTACGTTATTTTCCAAAAGGAGGGAGATGTGATGTGCATACATATCGAATAAGCACTGTATCAAATTAGAACCATGAGAACAAACACATTGTGGCACTTTGCAACAATGTTTATGTAAGACTTTTCAATTCTCAAGCATATCTCAAGTGCTCAGTAATCTGACCACACAAGAATGCTATTGCGATTAAGAAGTGCAGAGTCGGCATAATTAACATGCGCGACTGCTCGATCTTTATGTGCACATGACTCTCTTAAACAGCAGCGCTCTCGCTGCCTAAGTTAAGTACATAAGAACAAAGCAACGTCTCTGCCGACGGCTTCTCTGCTGGCGCAGACGGATTGCTTTTGGCTAGCTTGGACTCTTCAAGTAAAAAAAATTTTTATTAATTTTTTTTTTTAAAAAAAAATAAAAATAATTTTTTTTTTTTTTTTTTTTTTTTTTTTTTTTATTTTTTTTTTTTTTTTCCCTCTTCTTCTTTCGTGGTTTTTAAAAAAGGGGAGAGCGGCCCAGCAGCTGCTGATTTATTTGCTGCATTTTTCCAATCCACATATTCATCTATACCTACCACTAACACTTGCTCCTCTTCTAATGTATTTTCTACTCTTCTCAGAATCATTTCTAGTATCCGCCATAAATTCTGTAAAAAAAATTTTACTCTACTGGACCGGACAATGTTCCAACTTGTGTATTGAGAGAATGTAGTACCTCACTGCTGCAATCATTACATAAACATTACATTCCTATAATTATTTTATTAATGAAAATCCAAGCTGACTTCATTTATCCCAACTTCAGTAAGTCAATTGATTCCGTAAATCCCTATCTTTTATTTCTCAAACTAAGTAGTAGCGATATTTTTTCCCTCTTCTTACCGTGATTTCTTCACACTTCAATGGTAGAAAGCAAGAATTTCTACTCAGACCCACAATATCTAAATGATTACACTATCGCATACTTTAGTATGCTGATAATGTAAAATTTAATGATCCTCTTCAATATCGTCTACTTTAAAACGACCTAAATTTAATGCAACTATTGGGTATGGCTAATTATCTTCCTTCAAATTGCTTTAAGTGTACTTTTATGACAGTCGTTCTAAACCATATCTTGGAGCCTATACTATAAATAATGTTGCATTTCAGTGTATAAATTGTGTTGAAGATTTAGGTTTCTTTTTTGATTTAAACTAAGCTTCAACTGACAAATTTCATCCAAAACGAATGCTCTAGAGGCGTTCTTGGATTTATAAAGCGCTGGTCAAAGGAAATTAATGATCCCTTTACTAAGTTTCTTTATGTATCACTTCTGGAATGTAGGTCATGCATATAATAACCAGAATATAAAAGCAATTAATATTGTCTGGAGTCGATCAAAAAGCTATTTTTTCTCTTCTGCTTGCATAGCCTAAATAAGGACGCCAATCTCCAGTTACCTTCTTATTCTAGTAGACCCCAACATCGTAACTTCCTTTACTATCTGATCGAAGAAATACTCTTTCCGTAATTTTCATTTAAAAACTTCTAAGTTGCGGTGTAGATTCTGCTGTCCTCCTTAGTAGCCTTAAGTTCTCCGTTCCTTGAGTTCCTATTAGAAACTATCTTCCTCTATCTCTTTCCTTATGCACCACTGCTTTCATGATACTTTCCATGTACACAACGCTCTCTCCTCCAAACACTGTTTGTATTCTATTATTCTTGTTATTTTCTCTCACCTAAGAAATATTTCGGACAAGTTTAAACATATTTGAGCTCTTCTTGTTTTAAATTGGTTTCCTTACTCTTTTCTTGTAATTGTTAAAATTTTCTTTTCCTGCGAAACTTTCATCAAACCCAGATGTGAGAGGAGCACAATTTGCTGGTCCGGCTAACTTTTTTTCCCAACGGATTGAATTTTTCATCCAAAATATAGCTTTTGTTATTAAGATTATTATTATTATTATTATTCTCTTAATTAACATTTATCTCTTTTCTTTCTTTCTCTCTTTCTTTAATTTCAGTGTTATATAAAATCCTAATAACTTCACCCACAATCCAAAGCTGTGAGTAGAGGCGTAGGTAGCCGGACCGGATGATTATAATTTTGTGTAGGCTTTTATTTTAGTTTTAGTTTAATTTGTAACCTATGTAAAACATTGATAATGTTTTAATTTGACACAGCGTTGTATTCAGATAAATACACATTCGTTATCTGAGAGTCAGTAAGTGAGCAAAGCAAGAAAAAGGGCTCAAAAAAAGGCTTTTTTTTTTGCATTTGCCTAATGCTTTTAGATATTTCGTCACAGGCATAGCATTGGAGCATATTTTGCTTCTAACTCGCGGCAAGTGTTTTTTATTCAAACGCGCAATACACATACGCAGTGCGTATTACGCACATGCTCTGAAGATCGTTTGCCGAATTATTACAAAGTTTATGGTCTTGAGTGAACAATGAGTAAAGCGAGCGACTAAAACGCTAGTCGATTAAATGAAGAGAAAGTCAAAGAAAAACGATGTATGAGGGTATTTTTGTGACAGTATCGTATCGTGTCAGTGGACGAGTAGTATTTTTCTGAAAACATGAGCGATTTAAACATGAATTTATCTTTCTCGGTCTAAAATTTACAGTGAAAGAGATCTTGCCAAATGGCAAAAAGTTCGATGTCATAAAAAATTACAAAGCCCCACATGATACGGACGGTGCTAGAAATAGTTAGAGATTTATAAAAAAAAATGTGCGCATCATTTCTGCAAAATTACAATGAAAAATAAAAGTAGAGCTCGTATGGGCACCTCAATGTTAACAAGCTTTGAGCTAATTGAGGAAAAAATTAATGAGTTCAACTTAATTACAATACCCAGATTTCAGCAAAGCATTTTGCATAATAACTGATGGAACTAAGCCAAAGAGGTGCATGGGTATGATCGAGAATAAACAATTTATTCAAGTCGACTCAGCGGGATCGCATCGAGTCACGAATCTCTTTGGTTACGGTATAGTAGCGGGTAAGATTTATTTGCTTTTGAGCATTTTGGGTAGAGTAGCGTTTGAGTCCTACGATTCTCATGGATCGGGTTCGTTTGCAAACGCAATTCAATCACGTTCGAGTTACATTAATCGAAGTGATTCTTAAGTGTTCGTGTTAATCAAGTCACGATCAAGTTGCATTGATCGAAACGATTGCTAAGCGCCTGTAATCGTTCAAGTATGATCGATAGTAAGTGCCATTTTATGCATACATAACATATCCAAGCACATTTTAATATATTAATATTTTTCAAAAATTCAATAATAAACAATTATAGTTGATTTAATAAAAATAAAATTATAAAAAATGTATTTATTTTAAAAGTAAATATAAAAAAAAATTAAAATTGTAATGTATATAAGAATAATTTATTTTATTTATATAAATCAAAAAAATAAACGAATTAATTTTCTATTCTTTAAGTGGGTCTATAATCCATAAATTTGGGTTTAGTTGTAAGGTTCGTATTTTCGAGCACGTCCGCCCGATTCATTTATGTATATACTAGGGCCCTCTAGTTGCTTTTGCTTCCTTGCTTTGATCGGACGCAGAGCCTCAATAAAAGATTCAGAAATATTTGTTTTAAAAGGGTATTATAAGTAGTGTTATTTAAGTTATTTCGTCATTCCTACCACCAAAGAGGAAAAATGCATATTTTCATTTATCGCCATTTTCAATCAGTGGCGCCATCTATTGTTAGTGGCGATAATTCAGCACTGATCGGCAAATAGTACATGGATTTTGCAAACATGCATTTTTATTCGATATAAATTAATATATTTTATTTTCAAAAATAAATTCCAGATGAAAATTTAAAAGAAGGCTTCTATTTCGATCTTATCATATATGCTCTAATGTGCGCACTGCCAACTCATTCAATTCAGTATTAACACGGAACGTTTCATATGTGGAATTGCGGTAATTCAAGCAGCCCTTTAATATATATGTATGTATGACAAAGAACGCAATATAAATCACTTCTTCGGTCACAGGAAGAAAATAACAACAACATTCGCGATCTTGCTTGCACTTACGCACTTGCGAAAGCGAACACAAAAACAATTGCCATGGCTCTCTTTGCAGTCGAGTCTAACTCTTGCTCTCTGGCTTTCTTTCAGTCGCTCACGCTAAAATTGTGTATGTATATGTACACACGTCTTTAACGTTTTCAATGGTTGCTTAGCGAGCTTGCATTTAATGCAATTTAAATTGTTTTTTATTTTTTAAAATAGGTTGCAGGTGGAAATAAAAAATAAAAATACCCATACGAATCTATTACAAAATATTCTAATTAAAAAAAAAAAATCAAGCCTCAAGAACATGTGGTTTGGCCATGGCTGTGATATATCAGTCAGTCAGTGAGGACAAAGCATTTTATATATATAGATAAAGGTATCTTCTATAACAAATTTCACCTAGGTAAACATTCCTGCAGTACTGTCAGCTAATTTGGTTTCTCAATCTCTAATAGTCTCATAGCTAATTGTTTTTAAAGTGACGTACCTAAAGTCACTCGAATCTTATTCTTCTTGTATCCCTTTTTGGGCAACGATTAAAATTTTCAAAGCAATTACATCATTCACAGTTTTGATTATTTGTAAGAAAAATATATGCTACTTTTCTACAATTTTTAAAGATTTTTAAATAAAAAAACACAAAAAAGTTAAATAAGTTAAAGTTAAAAAGTTAAGTTTGAATTACCTTATTATAATATAACATTCAACTAGGAAACAGCCAAAATCTAACACGAACCGTACTCACTTTGTTTAACATATAAAAAAAAATTACGAAAATCATTTTCTTCTATTTTTCTATGATGTTATTTTGAATAACTATATGGTATAGTAGTCGGATTCCAAAGAAATTTGGACATGACGTGTAAGACGACACAATCAATATTCATATTTTAATAGTTTGGTAGACAAAGCTTAAAAAATAAATAAGTTGTTCGTACTATAGGCTGTATGATCTGCTCTTATGCAGCATTATCGTATAATGCACCGCTTCGAAAAAAAAGCATTTTATATCAGTTAAGATACTAAAAACTTGTTTCCCAAAACTGGATTTTAGACCGATCCGTCGGATAGCAGGTATATGGTATAGCGGACCGATTTGAGCCAATATTCATAAAGATATATAAGACAAAATATAATAAAATGTTTATGAGTTTAGTTGAAATATCTTAAAAAAACAGAAATTTGTTCATACTAAAGATTGATTTTGGACCGATCGTTCGTACGAAAGCTATATTACATAATAAACTGACTTAAACCACATTTGGTGGGGATACATAACCATATCTATTAACTGTAAGAAGGGTTGATATATCATAAGAAACAGCAGCACTTTGCAAACCAAAGGGATATTCTCAACCGATTACTCCAATGGCAGCTATATGATATGGTTAAAATGTGTAAGTAAACAAATTGATGTTGTGTGATATTGCTTAATATATCTTAAAAATCACAAACAATTTATATAAAATGTAATCAATCTAAATCTAAAAATCATCTCTAACAATAAAACAATATTATGTATATTTACCTTTATCATTCCAAAAAAAAAATGTTAAAAACAGGTATATAATACAACATGATATTTTTTTTTATTAAATTTTAAGTCTCTTAAACTACTGGTTTAAATCTTAGACAACGTATAAACGAATTAGATATATATTCACTGGCTTTTAAAAATCGGTGATAACAAATGTGAGCGCTCCTCTAAAAAAATATTATTAAAATGCCCCATAATTTTAAAATTTGTTAAGCTTTGATGATATAATATAAAAACATAACAACTACTACTGTTCGTAAATGAACATGGAATTTAGTCATCCCTCGGAGTGCGGTGCCAGAGACGCGACAAACCACTTAAAAGGGTCATAACAGGGGGTTCAGAAATAGTAGATAAACATACACAGTGTAAGATGACTTGACACAAATAACGTCATATAATAAGATAAGTAGAAAAGAGTCAACCACACTATAACGCTATAGTTGGCTCCATCGAATATTACATAAGATCCCATAGGATAATAAGTAGTCAAGGGACGACTGTACTGAAACAATGTGCTGGTCTTTACTAACCTAGTACATAAGACATTTTATAAAAATCCATACAAATTGACTAAACGAGACAGTAATTAAAGCAACGCGCAAGTGTTATTATTGAGGGATTGGCAATCGTGCTTATACAGTATTGCAGCAAAGCTGCTTAACATACAGTCACATGGTATTACCAACAAATATATGACCGTAACAGGCAGTTTCCAACAAACCAACCAGATACAGTTTATTCAGAAGCTTACAAAAACAGCGGAGCAGGAAGCGGCGTTATGCCTGTATGTGGCGGAGCACATTTCAGATTGTCGGACAACTTTAATATTCTAGTAAAATTAAATATATTCTTTGTCGACAAAGTACTGCGCATAAACAAACAAAATATAAGAGATATAAGAGTACTTCAATAAAAGAAAAATTGAATAAATAAGATTGTGCTATGAGAAAATACATTTGCGAAAGTGGGAGATCAAAGATGATACAATAAGGTTTTGGTCGGAAGTTTGGAGTACAGAGATGCCGGAGATGTAAACACATTCGCTCCTTTAGCATACTTTTCTGTTAAAATATGCCTTGGTCAAACGCAGAGGTGGAACGGGTTTCACCCAAGTTCCGCTCGTAAAAAATAGCTTAAGAAATCGAATGAATCTAAAAACTTTAAATGCTATTCTAACCATAAGATGTGTTGCATTAACAACTATAAATTTTGTATTTTAAATTCTAATATTTTTGTAAATTTACTGATATTGACTTAAAAGAAGTGTTGCCTAAGTTACAAATTGCCACAAAAATATTTAAGAATGATGAAAAATCTAAAGAATACATTTATTCTGACGAGAACGTCATAGAAATGGACAATACTGTATCAGTATTGTATAAAAAAGCAGATTTAATAAAGAGTTGGTTTTAGTGCAGATTTGCATGAACTACTATATTTTGTAAAAAGTATACTCGCCTTTCATATGTAAAGTTTTTAAATCGTGGTACAAGCGTGCATTCTCTGTTATATTAAACCCAATTATTGGTTTAAATTTTCAAGATCTCGAGATTTGCGGGGGAGAAAGGAGGCGTGGCAAAATTAAAAAAAAAAAAAAAAACTTTTTCTACGTATATGACATAGTAGACTAATTTGGGTCAGAATGTATAACGACAACCCAGATCCATATTCTATCTGATCGGTTGAACTATTTTTAGAAACAAAAAAGATTTTCGTTCGAAAATTTAACTTTCAACTGATAATTCTTATGGCAACTATAATCCAAAAGTTTAAAGAAGCTTGATCCGTGTCTGGTAACCAACATACCAAGTTTTTAGTCTGGCTCTTATAGATCGCCGCGTTTATATAGATGATCGATCGGACAGACAGATAAACATAGCATTATCGACTTGGTTGTTGATTGAGAAAAGCAAGTGCCAGCAATAAGGTGCATTACTGGTAGTTAGCTACGTCGTTAAATTCAAGTAATGGAGATGGGCTCTTGATAAACAAACGAAAAACAGTGCAAACAAGAGGTGCGCACAGAAAATGAATAAAAACAATGAGAGATATTTCTTTTGTCTGCTTAGTCCGCAGTTGTCTGCTTATGCACGGTGCGCAATTTATTTTAAGTTATATTTAAATAATGGTCCGTGATGCTCTGAATACAGCCGCTGCTTGAGTGTCCAAAAGTGCAAGTTAAAATTTCACAGTTTGTTAAGTTTGATTAAAAAATAAGAAATACTTAAAGAAATAATTATAAATCAACACGCTAGAAAAAAAGCATGAATATTAAAGTAAAGCAAAAAAGTAAAGTGCAAAATGTCGCCAGAAAATTTAAATGAAAGTGATCCATGTTCTCACTTGTACCCATCACTATTTCCCTAAGCAATTCTCTAGGTTTTATCCGGAAACGCGAACTACAGGGACGTGTTTGACTTTCAAAATTCATCCGAAAAAATGGTTCGTGGAAGCAGTCGCATCGCGTTATTGATAAATTACTAAAGGGCCCGCTTTTGTTTCAGTTTCAAAAATGCCTGTATTAAAAGCTTCATATATCTATTATTAATAAAGTATTATTATTTATTTCGTCATTTCCACACCAGGAGGAAAAATGCTTATTATTAATGATCGTCCATTTTCAATCTAGTGACGCCATCTATTGTTAATGGCGCCAACTGACTATAAGCCCATAATTCGGCACCGATCAGCAAATAGTACACGGACTTTGCAAACATGCATTTTAATTCGGTATAAAATAATATTTTTTATTTTTAATAATAAAATTGCTATCTACTGTTAAAACTGCCAGCTGACTATAAGCCCATAATTTGGCACGGATCAGCAAATAGTACATGGACTTTGCAAACATGCATTTTAATTCGGTTTAAAAAAAATATTTTTTTAAAATAAATTGCAGATGAAAATTTAAAAAAGGCTTCTATTTCAATCTTATGTCCACTAATGTACGCGCTGCCAACTCACTCAATTCAGTTTCAACACCAAGGTTTCATATGTAGAATTGAGTTAATTAAAGCAGCCCTTTATTATGTATATATGACACAGAACGCAATATAAATCACTTCTTCGTTCACAGAATCAAAACCCCAACAACATTCGCGATTTTGCTCGCACTTACGCACTTGCAAGAGCGAACACGAATGTGGTATGCGCTCATATCTAATATTCACTGTACTTGAATGCAGTGTAATAAAGCGGAAATACATTGTAACATTTGTTGCAATGTTTATGCCAACTATCTGACCTAAGTCAGTCGACAACACAATCGCGCACTTGAGGTGCAATTGGGTCACTTGACATTTATTGCAGAGTCAGTGACCCACTAGTAATACAATGCGCGAGTTACCGCCTCAGCATTTACCCTCGGCGGTCCCCCACCGAAACCCCCTCTGCAGCCAGAGGCTTAAGTGCTGATCCAACTGCTACTCGCGGCGGTTCCCGCCGGCAACTGCAGTTTAGCTGACTCGCACGATATTGGACACCGTAATGCAGAGTCAGTACAAACATCGGGTTGGCCCGATACCGCATCCGTTCTAAATTCCACTATTCGACCGATTCAGCATTTTATACACAATGTAATAGAGTTAAGAATAACCAAAAGCAAGAAAAGTATCGTTCGGGATATTAAAGCAAAAGCAAACAGACGTATTCTTTTAACAATCATTTAATTCTGCGAGATTCAATATTTAAACCTGAGGATCAACTACATCACCCCAGCACCGAACCTACTGATTAGATAATTGGCGCAGCCTGTAACCTTTGGCCTAAGGACGGATTCAACGGGGAAGGATTCGTGACGACCAAGGATGAGGATAATATTATTAATATCATTGTAAGGAGCATTTGAAACGTGAGTGAAATGGTGTTAAAAATAATAAGGTCGCTAGTAAATTATTAAACCAAAATGTCGCAAAATAAAGACGAAATAAGAATGAAAAGAAAAACTAAACGAGTAATTAATTAAACGGCAATGGAAATTATAAGTAGAAAGAAAATTAAAGTAAATTTATGGCAAAGTAGACAGAACAAGTCACTACAAAAGAAATAAAAATTGCAGAATAAATAAATGAAATATGAGCAAATTCAAGTGGCGGTAATAAAAAAGTGCACACGTGAAGAATGTTGGTTCGATTCGAACGAATGGTCGTGGATAGACGTTGGCAGGCGGTTCGCGGCGAGCTTCTTGGTGCTTCGAAAACTGCCGACAAACTTGTTCGCTTGTCGACGGTTGTTCGTTGCTTGAGAGGCTCGACTGAGGATCTTCGGACGACGTCAGTCACGTCGATTCGGTCGGTTGAAGTTGTAAGCGGTGCATGGCTCGATCATACCAACAAGTTCGATGTTATGACGCGACAAGAGAGATCGAAAGTAATGGTTCGATGACATACAACGTTGCACACAAACACAGGGCCGGATCAAAAACACCACGGGGCTCGTAATAGAGATTTAAATAAGTTGGACTTATTGGCATGTATTAGGCAGAACACTGTGTAAACAAGGGGGCTGCCTAGCATGAAGATAAGACCAAAATGGAAATAAGTGAGAGTATAAGAAAGACATTCACATGTATTAGGCGGCGTACTGTAACGCACAGTCCGGCCGCTTAGCATAGGAATGGTTACGCATAAGCGTAATTATGGAATTAAATTAAATAATAAAAAAAAAAAAAAAAAAAATATATATATAAAATAAAAGACAATAATAAATAAGAAATGAACAAGTTTCACAACCAACCATTCACATGTATTGAGCGACGCTCTGTAGCGCACAGAGCGGTTGCTTAGCATAGGTATGGTTGGGAAGTTAAGATGCACGATATGCAGAGTTTGAAAGGGACCACAGGGTTGCAAGGACTGTTCGCATTTGGTTCCGAGGCTGTATCGCACAGCCGAGGAACTAGCTTCAGCATGCAAGGTGGTAATAAACAGTAATTAAGATGCCGTAGCACTGACTGTTCGCGATTGGTTGCAAAGCTGTAGGGCACAGCTAAGCAACTAACTTCAGCATGCATGGTACTTCGAGAGAGAAATAAGACAAATATAAAAAACATAAACAAGCGACAATTATTTGAAACCTCATTTCATTTAAATTTATTCGAAATTTTGGAAAAATTATTAAAAGATGATTAATTGCAGACACCAGTTCACACACGGATACTCGAGGATCCACTATAGTATAACACACACACACGGGATTGATTCTTAACACACACGGAGTTATTAATTAATTAAGCATAATATAATAAGTACACTATATTATATAATAAGTACACGACAGAAGAACACAAAACAGGACAGGAAATTTAGCTAAGACAATTGATATATATTAACAAGAGAAAAGAGAACAGCTAGAATGGCAACTGCAGGAGTATTAGAAGCAATCAAGGTGATAGATCTAGTAGAGATTATCCCGAAGTATGATGGCGAAGGAGGAAAACTAGATGGGTTCATAGCCGCAGTAGAGCAAATATTAGGCTTGATTAAAGGAGAGGAAAGGTCAAATATAGGAGTTATAGCTCTTCGAGCAGTTCGTAGTAAGATAGTAGGAGCAGCGGACAAGGTCTTAGACTTAGACGAGGCAGAACTAAATTGGGACCAGATTAAGAAGATACTAATCTCCCATTTTAAGGACAAGAGGTCAGAACAGGATTTGATAATGGATTTGGCCCACATCAAGGAGAAGAAATTAGAGGTGGAGGCTCTATATACGAAAGTTATGACATTGAAGAAGGCTCTGGTGAGTCTCGCTAAGTCCGTCGAAAACAATACATTGATGAGAGCAGAGAAGATCAAATGGTACGAAGAAATGGCGTATGGGTATTTACAAGGCAGTGTCGGGACAGAGCTTAGTGTAGGTAGTTAACTACACAGAGACAGAACAAAAATTGTTTTTCGAAGAACCTTTAAATGTCAGCGAATTCAAGACCACACAACATTTCGAGTTGAACAACATAGAACGAACAAACAACAATAGTGGAGGCATTCCATTTCACAAGATCAGGACAGAACATCTAAACAAGATGGAGATCGAAGAGTTGCATAGAATTTGTAGGAAATACCCAAAAGTATTTCATAACGAAGGAGACAAGTTGTCGTTCACAAACGCAGTTAAACATCAGATAAGAACTAAGGACGATCTCCCCATCTGCACCAGACCATATAGGTATGCGTTTAAAGAAAGGCAGGAAGTGAGAAGGCAGTTAGAAAAACTACTAGAACAAAAAAATAATTAGACAAAGCCATTCACCTTGGAGTGCACCGGTATGGTTAGTACCCAAGAAAATAGACGCTTCGGGCGAAAAGAAATGGCGAATGGTAGTGGATTACAGGAAATTGAACGAGAAGGTAATAAAAGATAGATATCCATTACCAATAATAAGTGACGTATTGGACAATTTAGGAAGGGCTAAATACTTCTCGACGCTAGATTTAGCAAGTGGATACCACCAGATCGAAGTTCAGGAAATAGACATTCCAAAAACTGCTTTTTCTGCAGAGGGGGGCCATTTCGAATATGTGAGAATGCCGTTTGGGCTAAATAATGCCCCCGCAACCTTCCAGAGGTTGATGAATAACATTTTGGAGAATTTTTGGGCAAATGCTGCCTCATTTATATGGACGACATCATGGTTTTTTCAGCGTCCCTACAGGAACACATTACAGATTTAGAAAAGGTTTTCAAAAAGCTTACAGAAGTTAACTTCAAACTACAAATGGACAAAACAGAATTCTTGAGGACAGAAGTTGAATACTTAGGGCACGTAGTAACCCCGCAAGGTATCAAACCAGCGATAAAGAAATTTACTACCCCAAAGACTAGGAAGCAGATAAAATCTTTTCTACGATTGTTAGGTTATTACAGGAAATTTATTAGAGATTTCGCGACAATAACAAAACCTCTGACTAAGCAATTAAAAGGGAAAAAGGCAGTCCAAATAGATGACGAATATATAGAGGCATTCGAAATATGCAAAACATTACTATGCAACGACCCGATATTACAATTTCCCGATTTTGAAAAGCCATTCATCTTGACAACAGACGCTAGCAACTATGCTATTGGGTCGGTCCTATCACAAGGAAACTTGGGAACCCGATTCTAAACTTGTGAGATGGAGACTCCAGATGTTAGAGTACGAATACGAAATAGTTTATAAAAAGGGTTCCTTGAACGTGGTGGCAGACGCATTGAGAAGGGTACAGCCAGAGCTTAACGTTTTAGAAAACGTCTCGGAAGTAGCAACAAATGGAGAAACAATCCACTCCGCGTCGGAAGACTTACAGCTAGGATTTCCAATTTCGGAAAAACCACTGAACGAATACAACATCCAGGTGGTTATAGAAAGGGGAGGAACTTCTAAAATAGTGAAACAGATTCCATTCAGGAACAAAATAAGAATTATTTGGACAGAGAACAATTTCAATGACGAAACTATTGGTCGGAAACTTAAGGAAATATTAAAGCTTAAAAGAACGGTGGCATTGCTGATACCGGAAGACTTGGTATTAACCATACAAGAGGTGTACTGCAAATATTTCGCTTATAGTCAGTTATATAGGGCAATAAGATGTACAACCTTGTTGCCAGATATAATGGAGAAAGACCAGCAAGAGGAGGTTGTCAAAGATTATCACTTAAAAAGTAACCACAGGGGGATAGACGAGACATTAGCACACATAAAAAGAAAGGTGTTTTTCCCTCACATGAAACAGGTGATAACACAAACAATTAACAATTGTGATAGTTGTCAAATTCACAAGTATGACAGAAGACCCCACAAAATCAAATATAGCGTAACAGAAACCCCGGATAGACCGATGGAAATAGTCCACATTGATTTATACTTTATTAACAAGAATATTGTTTTTACAATTATCGACAAATTTTCAAGATATGCATGGGGGGTAACGATTCCAGCCAAAGAAAGTATCAACATTGTGAAAGCAATGAAGAACTTTATGGCTTTGTTTGGAATACCCAAAAAGGTAATTGGCGACCAAGAGCTAGAGTTTTCATCGAATCTCTTTAAGGATTTTTGTAGACAGTACGAAATCGAACTGCATACAACATCCTTTGAACAGTCGTCAAGTAACTCCACTGTCGACTACACTCCACGATAACCGAGATATATCGGCTAATTATCAAAAGTAAGAAATCAAGTAGGGTGGAAATTAAACACGAGGAGATATTGAGTGAGGCGTTTATAACATACAACAACGCGATTCATTTAGCTACAAAATTGACACCCCAAGAACTCTTTACAGGCAGAACACAGAATTTTCTGAATAACGTGACATTCAATAATGAGCACGATTATTTACAGAAAATTAACGCATTCCAGGCTGAAATATACCTAAAAATAAAGGAAAGGGTAGAAAATCAAAAAATCAAGAGAATCGAAGCAGCCAATTTAGACAGACAGGAACCGGACCCGGTAAAAGTGGGGAACATTGTATTTAGGAAAGAGAACAGGAGGGATAAACTCACTCCGAGGTTCTCGAAACACAAGGTGTTGGAAGATAACGATTTAACCCTAACAACAACTAAACCGCAGAAAATCCATAAAGAGAAAATCAGAAGAATTAATAAGCCAGACGAATAACATTAATTACAGGTGGGCAATCGCCGGAGCAGAAGACAACAGATTTGAAGTCATACCATTACAAAGGAACGAACCATTGGCTCAGATACAATTGGGAACAGCAAGGGTAATCCAGACGCATAAGACATTCATACATATTGTTAGACTACAGGGATATCAAGAAACAATAGAGGGAATGGAAAATACACTTAGGGAGATTGCAAAAGAGGTCGAAACCAAGGACTTAGTTAAATCACTCCAGAACAAATTACAGATGATAAAAACAAGATTAGAAAGTATATGCCCCAAACGTAGGAAAACAAGAGGATTGATCAATGGATTAGGGTCAGTTATTAAATCGGTAACAGGAAATCTAGATGCGGATGACGCAGTAAGGCTAGAAGAGGAAATAAGAAAGATGAAAGAAGAAGAGGAACGGCTAAGAGAAAACATGAACTCACAAGAAAAGACAAGTAAAAAGGCATTATGTTCAAGAACTTGACACAATATATAAACGAAGAACAGAATAGAGTAAATACATTTATCAATAATTATAGAAATGGCATAAGTAAGACATTTAGAGAGGAAGATGAAAGAATTTATAGATTAGAATACATCGATAGAATTTCACTAACAATAGACATGCTGGGATTGAATTTAAATGATGTTGCAGAGAGTTTACTATTAGCTAAGATAGGTGTCATCTCAAGATTTATACTTGATAGACAAGAAACAAATAAATGTATTAAGGAGTTAGAAGACCAGGGAATACACCTATTGTCTGAAGAACATGTGTACGAATTTTTAGAACTAAGAGCAATAATGAACAGAACGGATGTAATATTCTCTATTAAACTACCTATTTTTAAGAAAGAAATGTTTTATTTAAGAAGAATAATCGCACTTCCCATGAATAACACAGAATTTGTGATAACACCAAATTATGTGGCGATTCATGGCTAAGAAATATACTACTATAAGGAAAAATGTCAGTTTATAAGAAATATATACGTATGTAAGAACGATAAAAATATAAATCAGGCTAACGAAAAATGTATTAGAAGGTTGATAAGTGGAATGGAGGCGGAATGCGAAACAAAGGATGCAGGATTCATCACCGCGATATTCGAACCAGAGGCTGGCTATATCGCGATATTCAACGGAGAAAATGTCAAACTACAGACAGATTGCGGACCAGAAAAAACGTTAAATGGATCGGCGCTAATAAGATTTAGCCATTGCAGGGCAATGGTGAATAACGTACAATACGAAGCCGTGGAAAAGCTGGGCATAGCAGGACTCAAGTTGGATATACCCCGGATTGAGACTATTAAGAAGAACAGAACAACACAGGAATTGGGAATACATGAACTAAGGATGGAAGACCTCGAAACAAAAATGCAAATCAACGAAATACAATGGGGAACCACGATCCACACCACAAGCACATACACGATGCTCGGCGCCTTACTGATAATGGTATCCGCCGTGGCTTGGTTTTCCAGGAAGACAACTATTTTCTCGCCAATCGACACACCACTGGCCACCTTCACACCCACCATCGCTCCAACGGCTACTTTCACAGCAACCTTGCCCCCGCTATGGTCGGTGCTTCAGTCTGAGAGGGGAGGAGTTACCGCCTCAGCATTTACCCTCGGCGGTCCCCCACCGAAACCCCTTCGGCAGCCAGAGACTTAAGTGCTGATCCAACCGCTACTCGCGGCGGTTCCCGCCGTCAACTGCAGTTTAGCTGACTCGCACGATATTGGACACTGTAATGCAGAGTCAGTACAAACATCGGGTTGGCCCGATACCGCATCCGTTCTAAATTCCACTATTCGACCGATTCAGCATTTTATACACAATGTAATAGAGTTAAGAATAACCAAAAGCAAGAAAAGTATCGTTCGGGATATTAAAGCAAAAGCAAACAGACGTATTCTTTTAACAATCATTTAATTCTGCGAGATTCAATATTTAAACCTGAGGATCAACTACATCACCCCAGCACCGAACCTACTGATTAGATAATTGGCGCAGCCTGTAACCTTTGGCCTAAGGACGGATTCAACGGGGAAGGATTCGTGACGACCAAGGATGAGGATAATATTATTAATATCATTGTAAGGAGCATTTGAAACGTGAGTGAAATGGTGTTAAAAATAATAAGGTCGCTAGTAAATTATTAAACCAAAATGTCGCAAAATAAAGACGAAATAAGAATGAAAAGAAAAACTAAACGAGTAATTAATTAAACGGCAATGGAAATTATAAGTAGAAAGAAAATTAAAGTAAATTTATGGCAAAGTAGACAGAACAAGTCACTACAAAAGAAATAAAAATTGCAGAATAAATAAATGAAATATGAGCAAATTCAAGTGGCGGTAATAAAAAAGTGCACACGTGAAGAATGTTGGTTCGATTCGAACGAATGGTCGTGGATAGACGTTGGCAGGCGGTTCGCGGCGAGCTTCTTGGTGCTTCGAAAACTGCCGACAAACTTGTTCGCTTGTCGACGGTTGTTCGTTGCTTGAGAGGCTCGACTGAGGATCTTCGGACGACGTCAGTCACGTCGATTCGGTCGGTTGAAGTTGTAAGCGGTGCATGGCTCGATCATACCAACAAGTTCGATGTTATGACGCGACAAGAGAGATCGAAAGTAATGGTTCGATGACATACAACGTTGCACACAAACACAGGGCCGGATCAAAAACACCACGGGGCTCGTAATAGAGATTTAAATAAGTTGGACTTATTGGCATGTATTAGGCAGAACACTGTGTAAACAAGGGGGCTGCCTAGCATGAAGATAAGACCAAAATGGAAATAAGTGAGAGTATAAGAAAGACATTCACATGTATTAGGCGGCGTACTGTAACGCACAGTCCGGCCGCTTAGCATAGGAATGGTTACGCATAAGCGTAATTATGGAATTAAATTAAATAATAAAAAAAAAAAAAAAAAAAAAATATATATATAAAATAAAAGACAATAATAAATAAGAAATGAACAAGTTTCACAACCAACCATTCACATGTATTGAGCGACGCTCTGTAGCGCACAGAGCGGTTGCTTAGCATAGGTATGGTTGGGAAGTTAAGATGCACGATATGCAGAGTTTGAAAGGGACCACAGGGTTGCAAGGACTGTTCGCATTTGGTTCCGAGGCTGTATCGCACAGCCGAGGAACTAGCTTCAGCATGCAAGGTGGTAATAAACAGTAATTAAGATGCCGTAGCACTGACTGTTCGCGATTGGTTGCAAAGCTGTAGGGCACAGCTAAGCAACTAACTTCAGCATGCATGGTACTTCGAGAGAGAAATAAGACAAATATAAAAAACATAAACAAGCGACAATTATTTGAAACCTCATTTCATTTAAATTTATTCGAAATTTTGGAAAAATTATTAAAAGATGATTAATTGCAGACACCAGTTCACACACGGATACTCGAGGATCCACTATAGTATAACACACACACACGGGATTGATTCTTAACACACACGGAGTTATTAATTAATTAAGCATAATATAATAAGTACACTATATTATATAATAAGTACACGACAGAAGAACACAAAACAGGACAGGAAATTTAGCTAAGACAATTGATATATATTAACAAGAGAAAAGAGAACAGCTAGAATGGCAACTGCAGGAGTATTAGAAGCAATCAAGGTGATAGATCTAGTAGAGATTATCCCGAAGTATGATGGCGAAGGAGGAAAACTAGATGGGTTCATAGCCGCAGTAGAGCAAATATTAGGCTTGATTAAAGGAGAGGAAAGGTCAAATATAGGAGTTATAGCTCTTCGAGCAGTTCGTAGTAAGATAGTAGGAGCAGCGGACAAGGTCTTAGACTTAGACGAGGCAGAACTAAATTGGGACCAGATTAAGAAGATACTAATCTCCCATTTTAAGGACAAGAGGTCAGAACAGGATTTGATAATGGATTTGGCCCACATCAAGGAGAAGAAATTAGAGGTGGAGGCTCTATATACGAAAGTTATGACATTGAAGAAGGCTCTGGTGAGTCTCGCTAAGTCCGTCGAAAACAATACATTGATGAGAGCAGAGAAGATCAAATGGTACGAAGAAATGGCGTATGGGTATTTACAAGGCAGTGTCGGGACAGAGCTTAGTGTAGGTAGTTAACTACACAGAGACAGAACAAAAATTGTTTTTCGAAGAACCTTTAAATGTCAGCGAATTCAAGACCACACAACATTTCGAGTTGAACAACATAGAACGAACAAACAACAATAGTGGAGGCATTCCATTTCACAAGATCAGGACAGAACATCTAAACAAGATGGAGATCGAAGAGTTGCATAGAATTTGTAGGAAATACCCAAAAGTATTTCATAACGAAGGAGACAAGTTGTCGTTCACAAACGCAGTTAAACATCAGATAAGAACTAAGGACGATCTCCCCCATCTGCACCAGACCATATAGGTATGCGTTTAAAGAAAGGCAGGAAGTGAGAAGGCAGTTAGAAAAACTACTAGAACAAAAAAATAATTAGACAAAGCCATTCACCTTGGAGTGCACCGGTATGGTTAGTACCCAAGAAAATAGACGCTTCGGGCGAAAAGAAATGGCGAATGGTAGTGGATTACAGGAAATTGAACGAGAAGGTAATAAAAGATAGATATCCATTACCAATAATAAGTGACGTATTGGACAATTTAGGAAGGGCTAAATACTTCTCGACGCTAGATTTAGCAAGTGGATACCACCAGATCGAAGTTCAGGAAATAGACATTCCAAAAACTGCTTTTTCTGCAGAGGGGGGCCATTTCGAATATGTGAGAATGCCGTTTGGGCTAAATAATGCCCCCGCAACCTTCCAGAGGTTGATGAATAACATTTTTGGAGAATTTTTTGGGCAAATGCTGCCTCATTTATATGGACGACATCATGGTTTTTTCAGCGTCCCTACAGGAACACATTACAGATTTAGAAAAGGTTTTCAAAAAGCTTACAGAAGTTAACTTCAAACTACAAATGGACAAAACAGAATTCTTGAGGACAGAAGTTGAATACTTAGGGCACGTAGTAACCCCGCAAGGTATCAAACCAGCGATAAAGAAATTTACTACCCCAAAGACTAGGAAGCAGATAAAATCTTTTCTACGATTGTTAGGTTATTACAGGAAATTTATTAGAGATTTCGCGACAATAACAAAACCTCTGACTAAGCAATTAAAAGGGAAAAAGGCAGTCCAAATAGATGACGAATATATAGAGGCATTCGAAATATGCAAAACATTACTATGCAACGACCCGATATTACAATTTCCCGATTTTGAAAAGCCATTCATCTTGACAACAGACGCTAGCAACTATGCTATTGGGTCGGTCCTATCACAAGGAAACTTGGGAACCCGATTCTAAACTTGTGAGATGGAGACTCCAGATGTTAGAGTACGAATACGAAATAGTTTATAAAAAGGGTTCCTTGAACGTGGTGGCAGACGCATTGAGAAGGGTACAGCCAGAGCTTAACGTTTTAGAAAACGTCTCGGAAGTAGCAACAAATGGAGAAACAATCCACTCCGCGTCGGAAGACTTACAGCTAGGATTTCCAATTTCGGAAAAACCACTGAACGAATACAACATCCAGGTGGTTATAGAAAGGGGAGGAACTTCTAAAATAGTGAAACAGATTCCATTCAGGAACAAAATAAGAATTATTTGGACAGAGAACAATTTCAATGACGAAACTATTGGTCGGAAACTTAAGGAAATATTAAAGCTTAAAAGAACGGTGGCATTGCTGATACCGGAAGACTTGGTATTAACCATACAAGAGGTGTACTGCAAATATTTCGCTTATAGTCAGTTATATAGGGCAATAAGATGTACAACCTTGTTGCCAGATATAATGGAGAAAGACCAGCAAGAGGAGGTTGTCAAAGATTATCACTTAAAAAGTAACCACAGGGGGGATAGACGAGACATTAGCACACATAAAAAGAAAGGTGTTTTTCCCTCACATGAAACAGGTGATAACACAAACAATTAACAATTGTGATAGTTGTCAAATTCACAAGTATGACAGAAGACCCCACAAAATCAAATATAGCGTAACAGAAACCCCGGATAGACCGATGGAAATAGTCCACATTGATTTATACTTTATTAACAAGAATATTGTTTTTACAATTATCGACAAATTTTCAAGATATGCATGGGGGTAACGATTCCAGCCAAAGAAAGTATCAACATTGTGAAAGCAATGAAGAACTTTATGGCTTTGTTTGGAATACCCAAAAAGGTAATTGGCGACCAAGAGCTAGAGTTTTCATCGAATCTCTTTAAGGATTTTTGTAGACAGTACGAAATCGAACTGCATACAACATCCTTTGAACAGTCGTCAAGTAACTCCACTGTCGACTACACTCCACGATAACCGAGATATATCGGCTAATTATCAAAAGTAAGAAATCAAGTAGGGTGGAAATTAAACACGAGGAGATATTGAGTGAGGCGTTTATAACATACAACAACGCGATTCATTTAGCTACAAAATTGACACCCCAAGAACTCTTTACAGGCAGAACACAGAATTTTCTGAATAACGTGACATTCAATAATGAGCACGATTATTTACAGAAAATTAACGCATTCCAGGCTGAAATATACCTAAAAATAAAGGAAAGGGTAGAAAATCAAAAAATCAAGAGAATCGAAGCAGCCAATTTAGACAGACAGGAACCGGACCCGGTAAAAGTAGGGAACATTGTATTTAGGAAAGAGAACAGGAGGGATAAACTCACTCCGAGGTTCTCGAAACACAAGGTGTTGGAAGATAACGATTTAACCCTAACAACAACTAAACCGCAGAAAATCCATAAAGAGAAAATCAGAAGAATTAATAAGCCAGACGAATAACATTAATTACAGGTGGGCAATCGCCGGAGCAGAAGACAACAGATTTGAAGTCATACCATTACAAAGGAACGAACCATTGGCTCAGATACAATTGGGAACAGCAAGGGTAATCCAGACGCATAAGACATTCATACATATTGTTAGACTACAGGGATATCAAGAAACAATAGAGGGAATGGAAAATACACTTAGGGAGATTGCAAAAGAGGTCGAAACCAAGGACTTAGTTAAATCACTCCAGAACAAATTACAGATGATAAAAACAAGATTAGAAAGTATATGCCCCAAACGTAGGAAAACAAGAGGATTGATCAATGGATTAGGGTCAGTTATTAAATCGGTAACAGGAAATCTAGATGCGGATGACGCAGTAAGGCTAGAAGAGGAAATAAGAAAGATGAAAGAAGAAGAGGAACGGCTAAGAGAAAACATGAACTCACAAGAAAAGACAAGTAAAAAGGCATTATGTTCAAGAACTTGACACAATATATAAACGAAGAACAGAATAGAGTAAATACATTTATCAATAATTATAGAAATGGCATAAGTAAGACATTTAGAGAGGAAGATGAAAGAATTTATAGATTAGAATACATCGATAGAATTTCACTAACAATAGACATGCTGGGATTGAATTTAAATGATGTTGCAGAGAGTTTACTATTAGCTAAGATAGGTGTCATCTCAAGATTTATACTTGATAGACAAGAAACAAATAAATGTATTAAGGAGTTAGAAGACCAGGGAATACACCTATTGTCTGAAGAACATGTGTACGAATTTTTAGAACTAAGAGCAATAATGAACAGAACGGATGTAATATTCTCTATTAAACTACCTATTTTTAAGAAAGAAATGTTTTATTTAAGAAGAATAATCGCACTTCCCATGAATAACACAGAATTTGTGATAACACCAAATTATGTGGCGATTCATGGCTAAGAAATATACTACTATAAGGAAAAATGTCAGTTTATAAGAAATATATACGTATGTAAGAACGATAAAAATATAAATCAGGCTAACGAAAAATGTATTAGAAGGTTGATAAGTGGAATGGAGGCGGAATGCGAAACAAAGGATGCAGGATTCATCACCGCGATATTCGAACCAGAGGCTGGCTATATCGCGATATTCAACGGAGAAAATGTCAAACTACAGACAGATTGCGGACCAGAAAAAACGTTAAATGGATCGGCGCTAATAAGATTTAGCCATTGCAGGGCAATGGTGAATAACGTACAATACGAAGCCGTGGAAAAGCTGGGCATAGCAGGACTCAAGTTGGATATACCCCGGATTGAGACTATTAAGAAGAACAGAACAACACAGGAATTGGGAATACATGAACTAAGGATGGAAGACCTCGAAACAAAAATGCAAATCAACGAAATACAATGGGGAACCACGATCCACACCACAAGCACATACACGATGCTCGGCGCCTTACTGATAATGGTATCCGCCGTGGCTTGGTTTTCCAGGAAGACAACTATTTTCTCGCCAATCGACACACCACTGGCCACCTTCACACCCACCATCGCTCCAACGGCTACTTTCACAGCAACCTTGCCCCCGCTATGGTCGGTGCTTCAGTCTGAGAGGGGAGGAGTTACCGCCTCAGCATTTACCCTCGGCGGTCCCCCACCGAAACCCCTTCGGCAGCCAGAGGCTTAAGTGCTGATCCAACCGCTACTCGCGGCGGTTCCCGCCGGCAACTGCAGTTTAGCTGACTCGCACGATATTGGACACCGTAATGCAGAGTCAGTACAAACATCGGGTTGGCCCGATACCGCATCCGTTCTAAATTCCACTATTCGACCGATTCAGCATTTTATACAAAATGTAATAGAGTTAAGAATAACCAAAAGCAAGAAAAGTATCATTCGGGATATGAAAGCAAAAGCAAACAGACGTATTCTTTTAACAATCATTTAATTCTGCGAGATTCAATATTTAAACCTGAGGATCAACTACATCACCCCAGCACCGAACCTTCTGATTAGATAATTCGAGCATACAGCACTTTCCCTCTCTTAGAAACCTAACACCAATTATGTATAAAAATACATAATAACGCCGCTCCGCTGCTGGCGTCACTGGCAGCGTCGCTTTGCGGTTTAGTACTAAAAATAGAATAAGAATTGTAAAGCATGATCGAAGTTAAAATAAAGACAAACAACAGCACCGACGTGTCTCACCAGAAAATTAGAATTTCAAATATCACATGGCGACCGTGCCGCTGATACCTACAATCTTCCTTGTGGTAATTTTTAACACAATCTTCGATGGAATCCTCGACGGAATATTTGACGACATCTTCAATGAAATCCTAGATGACATCCTAGACTAAACCAACAGGATGTTTCAACGCAAAAGACAATAGCAACAGGAACATCGGCTGAACAACGGAAAAAAATAAAGTCTGAGTGAGTAGAGTGTCGAGTGATGGGTAAACGCGGAGGTTTAAAAAACAAAATTAATAAGAGAATAGCACATATCAAGTGGCTATTGTACACGAAAAAGACGCCTCCCGCGTGTTCAACTGCAGAAAAATTGCAGTCCGAGCTTGATTTTCTAAAATCAAGTCTCGACACTAAAAAACCCAGCACCGCTCACTCAGCTAAAATAAATGTTATTGGAAAAACATTAACCAAACCTCCATCCCAAAAGCCATTGCCAACAAAGACACCCTACTGCCCAAACGACTGCCCAGGACCATTGGAAAGTGTCACATGCAAATATACTTGCACGACACTAGTGACCAGTGCAAAGACCGGCACCGGCCCCGCCTGGGCTCATAGGCCCGGAACATCAGCAGCAGAACTTGTTGGTGCGAATGGAATGGGACCACCAGTTACAGATGACTTCAATCCTAATCGATGTTTAATTATACTTAATTAATTATTAAAATAAGAACAATTGTAAAATTGATCGGAACCTGTTCTGCCCAATAGAAGTAGAGTCCGTAAAGCTATACGAAACCATAGGAAGGAAAATGTCACTTTAAAAAAGAACCATATAGAAAAAATTTTTTTAATAAAACACAATATTATATGAAAACAAATTAAAAAAAAAAATATATTTGTTTTTGTTTACGCGTGCATTTATATATATGAATTTCAATTAAATAAAAAAAAATAATAAATAAACATTTTCTCTTGAAATCAGAAATACTGGATAGCTTAAATAAAATAGATTTAGCCTGGCTCAAAATGGCAATTATAGAAAGCAAGACCGTTGATTCAACGGCAAACGTTATAAACTAGGTTAAGGTTTCATCCCCAGACCTTAAAGTTATAACGATTCTTTTGATAGTTATAGTTTTTTTACTATTGTTAGGAAATTTGATGAAACTTTATCAGATGCACAATAGGTGCCTGAAAAAGAAATAAAATATATTAGATAGAGTCTAGGATTATGAATGGATTGGAATAAGATAATCACCTTCATTAAAAATCTAAGAGACGAATCTAATAGATCGTTTAAATGTTTGAATAAAAGTGCATTTATATCAAATGACACTAAAATCAAACATATTAGAGTTCTAATCAATACTTTTAACGAGGTTCGCGTTAAAATATTGAAAAATAATACCAAATTTTCGTCTTTACAATTAATCCAAGTAAAAGACATATTATCAAGGCTTAAGGAAAATATTTTGTATGTCGCTGATAGACATAAATTACGCATTTTAGTACCAAGCACTACAAATTTTCCAGCCGAATTTGACGAATCATAGCTACAAAGTTCTGCTGAAGAACTCGAAGCAGATTCATCAAAGTCAGAACAAAAATTGAAAATGGCTCAAACAGTAGTAGATTTTCTAAGGACCGCATCGTCCATACTTTTTGAGTTTGATGGCAGGCCAGAAAACTTGCAAAGTTTCAGAGACTGACAAAACTGAAAGGTCATGCGAGAAATCTGATCAATGATGAACATACCATTGCTCAGATAATAGAAAAACTATCAAGCTCTGTTTAAAAAGAGTCGGTAGGCTGAAATATACCCAAAAATAAAGGAAAGGGTAGAAAATCAAAAAATCAAGAGAATCGAAGCAGCCAATTTAGACAGACAGGAACCGGACCCGGTACAAGTAGGGAACATTGTATTTAGGAAAGAGAACAGGAGGGATAAACTCACTCCGAGGTTCTCGAAACACAAGGTGTTGGAAGATAACGATTTAACCCTAACAACAACTAAACCGCAGAAAATCCATAAAGAGAAAATCAGAACAATTAATAAGCCAGACGAATAACATTAATTACAGGTGGGCAATCGCCGGAGCAGAAGACAACAGATTTGAAGTCATACCATTACAAAGGAACGAACCATTGGCTCAGATACAATTGGGAACAGCAAGGGTAATCCAGACGCATAAGACATTCATACATATTGTAAGACTACAGGGATATCAAGAAACAATAGAGGGAATGGAAAATACACTTAGGGAGATTGCAAAAGAGGTCGAAACCAAGGACTTAGTTAAATCACTCCAGAACAAATTACAGATGATAAAAACAAGATTAGAAAGTATATGCCCCAAACGTAGGAAAACAAGAGGATTGATCAATGGGTTAGGGTCAGTTATTAAATCGGTAACAGGAAATCTAGATGCGGATGACGCAGTAAGGCTAGAAGAGGAAATAAGAAAGATGAAAGAAGAAGAGGAACGGCTAAGAGAAAACATGAACTCACAAGAAAAGACAAGTAAAAAGGCATTATGTTCAAGAACTTGACACAATATATAAACGAAGAACAGAATAGAGTAAATACATTTATCAATAATTATAGAAATGGCATAAGTAAGACATTTAGAGAGGAAGATGAAAGAATTTATAGATTAGAATACATCGATAGAATTTCACTAACAATAGACATGCTGGGATTGAATTTAAATGATGTTGCAGAGAGTTTACTATTAGCTAAGATAGGTGTCATCTCAAGATTTATACTTGATAGACAAGAAACAAATAAATGTATTAAGGAGTTAGAAGACCAGGGAATACACCTATTGTCTGAAGAACATGTGTACGAATTTTTAGAACTAAGAGCAATAATGAACAGAACGGATGTAATATTCTCTATTAAACTACCTATTTTTAAGAAAGAAATGTTTTATTTAAGAAGAATAATCGCACTTCCCATGAATAACACAGAATTTGTGATAACACCAAATTATGTGGCGATTCATGGCGAAGAAATATACTACTATAAGGAAAAATGTCAGTTCATAAGAAATATATACGTATGTAAAAATGTAAATCAGGCTAACGAAAAATGTATTAGAAGGTTGATAAGTGGAATGGAGGCGGGATGCGAAACAAAGGAGGCAGGATTCATCACCGCGATATTCGAACCAGAGGCTGGCTATATCGCGATATTCAACGGAGAAAATGTCAAACTGCAGACAGATTGCGGACCAGAAAAAAACGTTAAATGGATCGGCGCTTATAAGATTTAGCCATTACAGGGCAATGGTGAATAACGTACAATACGAAGCCGTGGAAAAGCTGGGCATAGCAGGACTCAAGTTGGATATACCCCGGATAGAGACTATTAAGAAGAACAGAACAACACAGGAATTGGGAATACATGAACTAAGGATGGAAGACCTCGAAACAAAAATGCAAATCAACGAAATACAATGGGGAACCACGATCCACACCACAAGCACATACACGATGCTCGGCGCCTTACTGATAATGGTATCCGCCGTGGCTTGGTTTTCCAGGAAGACAACTATTTTCTCGCCAATCGACACACCACTGGCCACCTTCACACCCACCATCGCTCCAACGGCTACTTTCACAGCAACCTTGCCCCCGCTATGGTCGGTGCTTCAGTCTGAGAGGGGAGGAGTTACCGCCTCAGCATTTACCCTCGGCGGTCCCCCACCGAAACCCCTTCGGCAGCCAGAGACTTAAGTGCTGATCCAACCGCTACTCGCGGCGGTTCCCGCCGTCAACTGCAGTTTAGCTGACTCGCACGATATTGGACACTGTAATGCAGAGTCAGTACAAACATCGGGTTGGCCCGATACCGCATCCGTTCTAAATTCCACTATTCGACCGATTCAGCATTTTATACACAATGTAATAGAGTTAAGAATAACCAAAAGCAAGAAAAGTATCATTCGGGATATGAAAGCAAAAGCAAACAGACGTATTCTTTTAACAATCATTTAATTCTGCGAGATTCAATATTTAAACCTGAGGATCAACTACATCACCCCAGCTCCGAACCTTCTGATTAGATAATTCGCGCATACAGCACTTTCCCTCTCTTAGAAACCTAACACCAATTATGTATAAGAAATACATAATAACGCCGCTCCGCTGCTGGCGTCACTGGCAGCGTCGCTTTGCGGTTTAGTACTATAAATAGAATAAGAATTGTAAAGCATGATCGAAGTTAAAATAAAGACAAACAACAGCACCGACGTGTCTCACCAGAAAATTAGAATTTCAAATATCACATGGCGACCGTGCCGCTGATACCTACAATCTTCCTTGTGGTAATTTTTAACACAATCTTCGATGGAATCCTCGACGGAATATTTGACGACATCTTCAATGAAATCCTAGATGACATCCTAGACTAAACCAACAGGATGTTTCAACGCAAAAGACAATAGCAACAGGAACATCGGCAGAACAACGGAAAAAAATAAAGTCTGAGTGAGTAGAGTGTCGAGTGATGGGTAAACGCGGAGGTTTAAAAAACAAAATTAATAAGAGAATAGCACATATCAAGTGGCTATTGTACACGAAAAAGACGCCTCCCGCGTGTTCAACTGCAGAAAAATTGCAGTCCGAGCTTGATTTTCTAAAATCAAGTCTTGACACTAAAAAACCCAGCACCGCTCACTCAGCTAAAATAAATGTTATAGGAAAAACATTAACCAAACCTCCATCCCAAAAGCCATTGCCAACAAAGACACCCTACTGCCCAAACGACTGCCCAGGACCATTGGAAAGTGTCACATGCAAATATACTTGCACGACACTAGTGACCAGTGCAAAAACCGGCACCGGCCCCGCCTGAGCTCATAGGCCCGGAACATCAGCAGCAGAACCAGTAGGTGCGAATGGCATGGGACCACCAGTTACGAGATGGACTTCAACCCTAATCGATGTTTAATTATACTTAATTAATTATTAAAATAAGAACAATTGTAAAATTGAGCGGAACCTTTTCTGCCCAATAGAAGTAGAGCCCGTAAAGCTATACGAAACCATAGGAAGGAAAATGTCACTTTAAAAAAGAACCATATAGAAAAAAATTTTTTTTAATAAAACACAATATTATATGAAAACAAATTAAAAAAAAAAAAATAAAAATTTTTCTCGCGTGCATACATATAGATGCATTTAATTTAAATAAAAAAAAAAATAAAAGTTTATTTAAATAAACATTTTCTCTTAAAATCAGCATAAAAACTGGATAGCTTTATTAAAATAGATTTAGCCTGGCTAAAAATGGCCATTATAGAAAGCAAGACCGTTGACTCAACGGCAAATGTTATAAACAAGGTTGAGGTTTCATCCCCAGACCTTAAGGTTATAACTATTCTTTTGATAGTTATAGTTATTTTACTATTGTTAGGAAATTTTATGAAACTTTATCAGATGCACAATAGGTGCCTGAAAAAGAAATATATTAGCAGGGCAAACGAGTTAGATAGAGTCTAAGATTATGAATGGATTGGAATGAGATAATCACCTCCATTAAAAATCTAAGAGACGAGTCCAACAGATCATTTAAATGTTTGAATAAAAGTGCATTTATATCAAATGACACTAAAATCAAACATATTAGAGTTCTAATCAATACTTTTAACGAGGTTCGCGTTAAAATATTGAAAAATAATACCAAATTTTCGTCTTTACAATTAATCCAAGTAAAAGACATATTATCAAGGCTTAAGGAAAATATTTTGTATGTCGCTGATAGACATAAATTACACATTTTAGTGCCAAGCACTACAAATTTTCCAGCCGAATTTGACGAATCACAGCTACAAAGTTCTGCTGAAGAACTCGAACCAGATTCGTTAAAGTCAGAACAAAATTTGAAAATGGCTCAAACAGTAGTAGATTTTCTAAGGACCGCATCGTCCATACTTTTTGAGTTTGATGGCAGGCCAGAAAACTTGCATAGTTTCAGAGACGCATTGAATCTTCTGGATTCTTTAAAAGGCGATCATGAAGCAACTGCAGTGAGCCTGATCAAAACAAAACTTAAGGGTCATGCGAGAAATCTGATCAATGATGAACATACCATTGCTCAGATAATAGAAAAACTATCAAGCTCTGTTAAAGGAGAGTCGGTAGAAATGATATCGGCAAAACTTCTTAACCTACAGCAAAAAAGTAAGACGGCAAATCAATATACGCAAGAAATTGCAGAGATAACAAAAGCTCTAGAAGGTGCGTATATAAACGATGGTCTTACTTATCAATTAGCCACGAAATACAGCACAGCACAAGCCGTTAAAGCCATTACTAAAAATTGTTCAATTGATAAAGTAAAATTTATCATGCAGGCAGGTACATTCACTAATTTGAATGATGCCATTGCAAAGTTTGTAGATAGTTGCACCGAAGCAACTGGACAGCAAAACACTGTCTTATACTACAACAATAACTCTTACCGTGGTAAAAACCGCGGTAGAGGCAATTACCGCGGCAGAGGTAATACAAGGTATGGCAACAGAAATAACGACAATAGAAATAACAATGGCAGTTCTCGAGGTAGCTCCCAAAGAGGTAGCTCACACAGAGGACGTGGACAAAACAATCAAATACGAGTTACAGAGGGTAACTCGGAAAACCAACAAGCCCCCTTGAGCAACCAAAATTAGTAAAAATTTTCAACATAAATCTTAGTCTCAGTAGCATAATAAAAATTCATAATGGGATAAACAATAACCCATTAACATTACTCATAGATACAGGTGCAAATATTTCAATATTAAAAAACAAAAATATAGATTCTCAAATTAATACAAATAATAAAACATCAATAACAGGAATAGGACAGGGAACTATACAGTCCATTGGATTGTCAACAATTGATTTACTTTTCGATTATTTCTTAATCAGTCACAACTTCCAAATTGTCCAAAATGAATTTCCGGTACCTTGTGACGGAATTTTAGGACTTGATTTTATCAGAAAATTCAATTGTTCTATAGATTACCAATTGGATGAATTTATAATAAGACCTCAGTCTCTAAATTATCAAATTCATGTTCCACTATTGCATAACGATATTGATAACTCAATATTACTACCAGCTAGATCAGAAGTGATGAGAAAAATATCGCTTCCGACTAGTGAAAAAACGGTATTAGTACCAAACCAGGAAATCCAACCTGGGGTATTAATAGCAAACAGTTTAGTAACAAGCAATAGCCCAATAGTTCGTATTTTGAATACAACCAATAAGCATCTAAAAATTGTTAACCCGAATATTAAATTCGAAACAATAAAAGACTACGAAGTACTAACAAGTACTAGTAACACAGACAATAGAACTGATAAAGTCATAAGTAAATTAAAGTTTCCTGAACAGTTTAAAACAAAGCTTACTAATCTATGTACCAAATACAGTGACATATTTGGTCTAGAAACAGAAGCAATTTCAAGTAATAATTTTTACAAACAAAAATTAAGGTTAGCAGATAAAACACCAGTATACATTAAAAACTATAGAAATGCACAAACAGAAAAACCCGAAATAGACAAGCAGGTTGAAAAATTGGTAAAAGATGGTATAGTTGAACCATCTATATCTGAGTATAATAGCCCACTTCTCTTGGTTCCCAAGAAATCACTCCCAAATTCAAAGGAGAAAAGATGGCGTTTAGTAGTTGATTACCGCCAAATTAACAAAAAACTTCTAGCAGACAAGTATCCACTGCCAAGAATAGAAGAAATTCTAGATCAGTTAGGACGAGCAAAATATTTCTCGTGCCTAGATCTTATGTCTGGTTTCCACCAAATCGAACTAGATGAGAAATCTAGAAATATAACATCATTTTCAACGAGCACTGGCTCATATCGCTTCACGCGATTACCTTATGGTCTTAAAGTAGCCCCAAATTCATTTATGCGAATGATGACGCTTGCATTTTCTGGTCTCGAACCATCACAAGCATTCCTCTATATGGATGACTTAGTAGTCATCGGTTGTTCTGAACAGCATATGTTCAAAAATTTGACAAACATTTTCAATATTTGTCGCAAGCATAACTTGAAGTTAAATCCTGAGAAATGTTCATTCTTCATGCATGAGGTAACATTCCTCGGCCATAAATGTACAGACCATGGCATCCTTCCGGATGATAAAAAATATGATGTTATTAAAAACTATCCCAAACCTACTGATGCGGATAGTGCTCGACGTTTCGTAGCATTCTGTAATTATTACAGACGTTTTATAAATAATTTCGCACAACATTCACGTCATCTCACTAGATTGTGCAAGAAAAATGTCCAATTCGAATGGACCAATGAATGTGATGATGCATTTAATTATTTAAAGAAAGCTTTAATGAAACCAACATTGCTACAATATCCCGATTTCAGTAAAGAATTTTGCATAACTACAGATGCGAGTAAATATGCATGTGGTGCAGTACTATCTCAAGAGTACAATGGCGAGCAATTACCTATTGCATACGCTTCAAGAGCTTTCACACAGGGCGAAAGCAATAAATCAACTACAGAGCAGGAATTAGCTGCAATACACTGGGCAATTAAACATTTTAGACCTTATATTTACGGAAGGCATTTTTTAGTAAAAACCGATCACAGACCGCTAACTTACTTGTTTTCAATGAAGAATCCTACTTCAAAATTAACAAGAATGAGACTAGATTTAGAAGAATATCAATTCACTGTAGAATACCTCAAGGGGAAAGATAATCATGTAGCCGATGCTTTATCAAGAATAAACATCGAAAGTCTTATATCAATAAACAGAAATATTATGATGGTACAAACAAGATCATCGAAAAGACAGAAAAACATCTGCGCAGATGAAAAAAACAAAAATAAGCCTAAAAAATTATAGAGCCCAATGTCTATGAAGTCGTTAATAATAGCGATGCAAAAAATTTGTGAACATACAATTCAGCAAGTCCACATGTTTAATTAAACAGGGAAACCGAATTATATCACAATTTACAATGAATGATTTTAACTCAAATGGGAAAATTGATTTAAAACAATTTTTTCAAAGGCTTGAAAAAGAAGCTGAGGTACATAAGATCATTAACTTAAAACTGTCACCAAGTGAACAAATTTTCGAATACGTTTCACTTAATGAATTTAAAAAAATGGGCAATAAGTATTTAAAAATACTCAAAGTAGCGCTACTACAAAAGGTGACTAAGATAGACAAAAATGACGAAAGTCAAATAAAGGCAATTCTGTCGAAATACCATGACGATCCAATAGAAGGAGGCCATACAGGGATTACGCGTACCTTGTTAAAAATTAGAAACTATTATAGTTGGCCCCAAATGAATAAAATGATAGTAAAGTATGTTAAAAATTGTTTGAAATGCCAACAAGCAAAAACAACTACACATACAAAAGCCCCAATGATAATAACAAACTCACCAATCACAGCTTTTGACATTGTTTTAGTAGATACTATTGGACCATTACCTCGTACGGAGAATGGCAATGAGTATGCAGTCACCATAATATGTGACCTCACTAAATATCTAGTTACAATACCAGTAACAGATAAAAGTGCAAAAACAGTTGCAAAAGCAATATTTAATCTTTTGTACTAAAAAATTTTTTTATAATTTTTTTGTGAAAGTATATGAAGTTAAGTACGGTCCTATGAAGACGTACAATCATAACAGACATGGGTACTGAATACAAAAATTCACTTATAATTTTTTTTTGTAAGTATATGAAGATAAGTAATATACAATCAACAGCACATCACCACCAGACGTTAGGAACTATTGAGAGAAGTCATCGAACATTTAACGAATATGTTCGTTCATACATTTCGATTGACAAAGCTGATTGGGATATATGGTTGAATTATTTCACATACTGTTTCAACACAACACCCTCAACGGTTCACGGGTATTGCCCTTACGAACTTGTCTTTGGAAGATTACCAAGACAGTTTATTCAATTTAATAGTTTAGATAGAGTTGATCCAATTTACAATATTGAGGACTATGCTAAGGAATTTAAGTTTAGAATAGAAATAGCTTACAAACGAGTAAAAACATTAATAGATATAGGAAAAGAAAAGCGAAAAACCGAATATGACAAAACAACTAGAGACATAGAAATAGAAGTTGGAGCATTAGTATTGTTAAAAAATGATACAGCTCATAAATTAGAAAATAAATATTTAGGACCTTACAAAGTAGTAAATGTAGAGGATAAAAATAATATAAAAATAGACGTAGGAAAAAAGAAACTGCAGATAGTAAATAAAAATAGATTAAAATTATTTCAAAAGTTAAAAATAAAATGTTTATTTAAATAAATTAAATTAAATACAAATAACAATATATATATGTACGTACATAAAACAAAAAAAAAAAAAAAAAATAAAACATGAAAAAAAAAAGTTAACACGAATGTAATACATACTTGAATAACTTCATTTACTAATATTACGTTATTCATCAAAAAGGGGAGATGTGGTATGCGCACATATTGAATATTCACTGTACTTGAATACAGTGCAATAAAGCGGAAATATATCGTAACATTTGTTGCAATGTTTATGCCAACAATCAGACCTAGGTCAGTTGGCAACATGACCGCGCACTTGAGGTGCAATTGGGTCACTTGACATTTATTGCAGAGTCAGTGACCCACTAGTAATACAATGCGCGCATACAGCACTTTCCCTCACTTAGAAATCAAACACCAATTATGTTAAGAAATACATAATAACGCCGCTCCGCTGCTGGCGTCACTGGCAGCGTCACTTTGCGGTTTAGAGTACTATAAATAGAATAAGAATTGTAATACAGAATCGAAGTCAAAATAAAGACATCAAACGGCACCGACGTGCCTCACCAGAAAATTAGAATTTCAAATATCACACAAAAACAAATGCCATGGCTCTCTTTGAAGTCGAGTCTAACTCTTGCTCTCTGTATGCGTTTCTCACGTTTTCAATGCTTGCTTAGCAAGCTTGCATTTAATGCAATTTAAATTAATGTTTTTTATTTTTTAAAATAGGTTGCAGGTGAAATTAAAAATCAAAAAATACCCATATGAATCTATTATTATTCTGATTTAAATAAAACTCTAGAACTCTGTGGCTGTGATATATGAGTCAGTCAGTCAGTGAGGACATAGCATTTTATATACAACTAGCAGACCCTGCGAACGATGTCACGCCTCTATTTAATGACTTTATATTTTGGTGGTCAATTTCAACATCTTAACATGCCTCCACAAAGACGATTTCAGACATGCATTAATTTTAGCGGCAGCAGTAGACTTCAGGATAACAGGAAGCGTTTGGCGGAAATTTCCGGAGAGCGGTAACAAAATGCCTCCAAAGCGCGTTTATGCTCCATAGTACATTCATCCCAAATGAGAATTTTACATTCTCTCATCAGTTTTGCTGCCGACGAATTCTTGGTCACTGCGCACGTTGGTTTGTCAGCCAACGCAATTTATGATTTTGATCAAATTGTTGGCAGAATCACTGTTGTGACGAAAGTCTTGCCTGCCCCACTGGGAGCATCAAGAAAGTATATGCCTCCCGATCCATCGTCATCATCGAATCGTAAACCTTCTTTTGCTCGTTATTCAACAGCGTCACATTTGAGAGGACTCTTCCGGCCAGCTCTTCGCAATCATATTCTTGCTCAAATTGGAATTCGCGATTGCATGAATCTTGTATCGATCGATTTGGGGCAGTTAATCCCAATGTGGTTGGCAGACTGCAGCAGATAAGGACGCACATATCCTCAATTAGAATTAATGCTTCGTTGCGCATCTCGTCGTTGATTTCAAGATCAAAAATTGAAGTTTTCGTGAGAACTCTGTGTTAGACCTAGAAGATCAGTCGCAAATATTAACTTATATCGCGCTGCATTTGAGTATGATTCCGCAATTGGCTACAAAGATCTGCGCTACGTTCTTTATATTAGCATATCAGCATTGCAATGCACTGAAGTTTCCATTGGAATCACAGGGCCTATGCTGCGCTGGTGATAAGGTTAAATTGCCAGTTTGACTCATCCGCCAGAGCCATTGTATTCGTTTCTCTATGGAAATTCAAACGAATCTAAACCTTTCCTTTCCTACATGATCCAATTGCGTTTAGGTGTGTCGAATATTCAGCACTGTGCTTGCATGACGCACGGTTTAGCCGTGCTTGAGTTATAAGAGGTGTAACTAACACGACTTTGTTTTATATATATAGATTGTGAAGTAGCATTCTGATGACCGCACAAGTTTTGGCTATTTGACATGAAGCTACTCTTGGATTGATTATTTAGGCATGATACCTTACGAATTGTTATTTGGCATGAAGCCACACATTTGTTTAGCTTAAGCATGAATATGTACGAGGGCTGCTATATATATTTCTGGCCTAGACAACACTAAGTGTTGCCAGGTGCAATCTGACACTTCCATTGGAAAGTTTGACATTTGTTAGCATAGCATCATTGAGAACGTTTTGTCATTCAATCGTGAATTGTTTTATTTTCAGGGTATTTAAAAATTTATCTCGGACAAAAAATGGAATTAACTCGTGAACATTTTCGTGCGATAATTTTTCACAACTTTCGACGTGGATTATTATGACAATAGTGCATCGATGAACTAAAATCTTTTTATGGCTATGAAGTACCATCCTATAGCACTGTGAAAAACTGGTACAACGAATTCAATCGTGGCCGACACTCGCTCAAAGACGAATTCCGTGAAGATCGCCCAAAAACAGCCGTTATGCCAAAAAACATCGATGCCGTACGTGAACTGATAATACAAGACCGTCATGTAACATACCATCAGATAGAGGCATGCCTATACATTTCCCCCACCAGCATACTTTCGATTTTGCATGAGCACTTGACCGTAAAAAAGGTTTGTTCTCGTTGGATCCCGCACAATTTGACAATCGCTAAAAAAAAAGGCTCGTGTGGTTTGGTGTAAAGAAATGCGGAAAAAATACGATCGCGGTGCTTCAAAAGACGTTTATAAGATCGTCACAGGTGACGTATTATGGATCTATGCGTATGAGCCCGAAACAAAACAGCAATCGACCGTGTGGGTCTTCCAAGACCTACAACTTCCTACAACTTTCAACCGCTGTTGATAGCGTGATCTTGGGCATCGACTTTTTATGTGCCGTCTTATCCAATTTGCACTGCGTCTCTGGCCATCTGTAATTATCCCCCGATACTGCAACTAGTTCCACCAGTGTCGCCAATTTAGCTTTTTTAAGTCCAACAGCGGGATAAAATTATAAAACAGCGGGAGGCGGGAAAAAATGGCTTTTATTGCTTTAGTTAAGATTTTTTCCCTTTTTTTATTTTCTAATAAAGTTGGCAGCTCTATGCCTTTATTTTAAAAAAACATGTGGGATTTGGAGGCACCCGCAAAGAAAATAAAATACTTAAATATGTTAAAGTTTCTAATAAAACTGCCGAGCAAGAATTGGCTCTTTGACTCTTCGTCGCTCAACATACTTCAACTGCCTCAGTGAATCACTTGAGCGATTTGTGTTTGAAGATAGTACTACAGCCACACAAATAAAAGTGCATCGTACTAAATGTACAAATATAATAACTACCAGGTGTACCAATATGAACACCTGTTGTGATCGAACCCGTTTTTTCTTTTTTTTTTTTTTTGTTTGCCATTACATTTACCATACATCAAGTCATTAAACAGATATCATATTTTTCAACTTGTTAAAAATGTTGACTTTTGTACCAAAAAGTGATGATTTGCAGAAAGGATTTTAATTTTTGTTTTCATTTTAAGAAAAGTGCTGCAAAATCGCATCGAATGCTTGTCGAGGCATATGGTAAGAAGGCATAACTGAAGAAAAATGCAAAAGATGGTTTCAACAGTTCAAAAATATTGAATTTGATGTGAGAAATGAAGAACTTGGAAAACCACGAAAGTCCGTGTTTTTCGTGGGACCAGGAAGGTGTGGTGTACCACGAGCTCCAAAAACCTGCTGAAACCACTAATACTGATCGCTACCAACAACAAATGATCAATTTGAATCATGCATTGCTCGAGAAACGAACAGAATGGGCCAGGAGACACGGCAAGGTAAAAAAACGCTCATTTCATATTGGTACACCAAATATAGCTGAACAGAAAATATATATAATATATTGTGTTTTGTTTTCAGATTCGGACTGCGAAGAGTCAATAAATGCTGCTATGAGTATTCTTTACCAGACAAGTTTTTAAAAATTGTAGGAACTCTAAAATTTTGTACAACTCTGGTTGATATCGACCAAATTTTTTTAATTTACTTTAATTAGTTCGATAAGAAATTTTTACAAGAGTAATTGAATCTCAATTTTAATTTTAAGAAATTTCAATATGTATTAATAAACATACCTTATATTTCTTGTGTACTCAGAGGTTTATTTTTTTTACGAAAAGCATATAAAATTGTGTCCGCTTTTTTTCGGCTTTTTTTAAACATAATTTTCGCTATTTTCGTTTTTATTTTTGTCCAATCTGGCGGCTTCTTCTTAAAAAATGTTGGCAACACTGAGTTCCACAGTTCGCCGAGCCACTTTCGCAGCTCTATGTGCCACTCAGTTGGAGGATAGCGACTGATAACGTTTGAAGATCAACGACGGAGAACCACGGCCGCTGCCGACAACGCATGCGCCAGCACACGAAGAATCACGGGCGGGGCCGACGAGGCATGCAAACATCATGAGAATGGGATACTTCTGTTATGTAGAGTTACCGCGCATAAATATGCTTGGTAGGCTTGCCGACCACGACTTAACTGTATGTTACTGTATATTCAATTTTCATATTTTATATTAGCTCTGAAAAAATTTGTAATACATTTTCAGGTCTTATTTTGTATGCATTGCGATCAAACGTTATATTTTTGCACAATCACACGAGGAATAACGGCGGTGCCGACAAAGCATGTGCCATCAACGAGAATCACCGTCGGTGCCGACGAAGCATTGGAAGTATTGGAGAAACCAACGTCCTCCCCATGGCGACCACGGCAGTACTCACTAGCGATGAGGAAACACAAGAGCGTTCACAGCGGTGTTCACGGGGGCCACTTGAAGATAGCGAACAAGTTTAACCGCCCTTTCGACGGAACCATGACCGAGGTTTGCGATGTAGCAGGACCACCATAGCTAGACCCTCACGTCAACGATGCCGAGGATCTAGCGAGAAACGAACTAATCAGAGGGAAGAGCCTGACCTGGAACCATGGGCTCGAAAGTTCTTGGATAGAAAATTGCAAAACTTGACAACTTATTCGGAATCACCTATATTGTGAAGCACGTAATCACCATGAAATATGACCGCCCCAAATAGCAGAGATACTACCCGAAGAATCCGGCCATGCAAAAGGATCATCGACGACCAAATCGACGAACTGCTAAAGATCGATTGCTTCGAACTGTCTAAAAGTCCCCACAGCGCGTCCATAGTGCCAGTTGGTAAGAAGACCAGCAATGTGACTCTGTGCATCGATAATCGGTAGCCGAACGCAAACTCCTTGCTAGATGCTTTCCTGCTGCCAAGGGTTGACCATATTTGGGAAATATTTCGGAATGCTCAATACATATCGACATTAGATGGAGGCTACTGACAGATCTCTATAGGCCGCGGCAACAAAGAGCTTATGACATTCATATTACCTAGCAGACAGCTGTATCAGTGAAATCGCACGTCTTTGGCCCTCAATTGTCACCTTCCAACAAGCACTGGATAGCGTCATCAAACCCGACTCTGCATATTGGGACGATATTGTCCTAAGCGGCACAAATCTAAAGGAGCACGTGTGCAACCTGGCAGAGGTACTACGGAGATTGAGACAGACAAACCAACAAATCAACAAGGCGAAGTGCACGTTTTTCCACGCAATCTGGTGTACATGGGCCACGTCAACAGTGGGGAGGGGATTTATACAGACCCGGACAACAATATCGCAGCTGTGCGGGGAGCGACAAACAAACGCCTTCGCCGTGAGCGATGTCGCCATCAAATAATTGCATCATGGTATCGCAGTTTCGTCCCGAACTTGCAATACAAGCAAGAAGCCGTGTTCGAGAAACTTTAGACACGTCAGATGAGGCACCTTTTCTGGCGTGCCCTGATTTGAATCAGAAAATCAGACTTTAAGTCGACGAAAAAGTGTTGGATGAGCCATGGCTTACGTTAGTTACCGGCTAAGGAAAACTATTAAACTACCGGGGAAGAGTGTCTGGAAATAGTTTGGACTATTTGTAAGCTTCGATGTTATATGTTACTTGAGGAACAGAACACTGACCGATGCTTTGTCTTGTCAACCACTGGATGTGGTCGCACAGTTCACAAAGGTGGAGGCACCGCAGTAAAAATAGATCACTCGACTTAGCAAACGGATCTAATAGGCACCGGATGAGTTTCCGGACCACTGGAAGCTGCGCGTCGCGCTAGACCACAGATCCAGACTGCTAGAAGAATAACACGATCACCCAACCGTTGCACACTTGCGCATCAGAAAAAATCAAGCGGTGTGAAGCGTGGCAGAAGTAAAAGATGAGGGTAAACTTACTGGGGAACGTGTTAACGCGGCAAGTTTACGAACCAGCACACTTTGTTTGGATTTTGTTGGACCGCTCTTTCAGTTCAAGCATGGAAACACGATACACGTGATTTTTGGTGCTGTCACCATGTGGGTTATGCCCATTCCATTGCGGTAAGCTACTTACGCGCATTTGCACCGAGCCTTAGAGAGACGATTCTGAGTCGATTTGGAGAGTCACACCGTTTTGTCTGTGAGAACATGACGCAATTCACGAGCCGATCTTTCCGTTTTTTTAAACTTCAAGAATGGAGTTTTAACACACCGCGCTGGACTATCAGGACGCAGGAAATCACACTTGTTATTTCCAGAGATCATGTTGGCAATAATCATAAGTATCTTGGACATGACGGGATTCAGTCCACCATTCCTGGTCCACCTCAAGCATCCAGGAGAACCAGCAGCTCCCGAGGACAAGGCGAAACAACTACAGGATACCGTCAAGATACCATCGTAGTCAATGCTGTTGAATGTTTCGCCTCCGTACTCGCACGTAAGTATGAAGGGCCCCACCAAGTTCGAAAGTTCCTCTCCCCGAATTTAGAATGACTACCTACATCGTGTGGGATCATCTCCACGTCGGGCTGCTCAACCTCTCAGAAATCAAGGCTTACCATAACGAGTCTGAGCACGGTACTCCGAGGGAGGAGGGACCCACAGACATCATGCAAAACTATTGTCTGTCCCCTTCACCCGTCTCAAACTATCACCGTTTCGAACCATTACGTCTAAACACCATTACGCTAACATCTTGGGTGAACAGCAAATTCTCTGTAACGGCCGACCCCGGTTGGAAAGCTTCTGTCTATATTGATACTAATTTAAATTTTATAATATTAACTATATATGTAAAATGCATTGTCCTCACTGATTAACTGATATATCATAGCCATAGCCAAAGCACATGACCTCGAGACTTGAACTTATTTTTTTAAATCAGAAAAGAGATTCATAGTGGTATTCATTTTTTTTCCATGAAAGCTACTTTAAAAAATTCAAAATATTAATTTAAATTGCATTGAGTGCATGCTCGCTAAGCAAGCATTGAAAACGTCACATACGTGTGTACGCATATAAACACAGTTTTAGCGTGAGCGACTGAAAGAGAGCCAGAGAGCAAGAGTTAGACACAACTGCAAAGAGAGTCATGGTATTTGTTTTTGTGTTCGCTCTTGCAAGTGCGTAAGTGCGAACAAGATCGCGATTGATGTTGTTGTATTGTTCCTGAGAACGAAGCAGTGATTTATATTGCGTTCTTTGCCATACATACGTAAGATGCTGCTACATAAGGGCTGCTTTGAAACAGATTTCAGTAGCCTGAAAAGCAAGAATGAATTTATCGTTTGATGAATGATAGACTTTAGCCCTCTCTCCCTCTTTCCACATACATGTTCTAATAGAGATGTTCACATAAAGTCGATTGCCGAGGCAAATCTCCATGTATGCGTGAGTAGAGATGCAGGAACATCGATGTTTTTGGATTTTTCCAAAACATCGATTTGTTTTTGACTATCGATGTTCTTAGGTGCGTCACTATTCAAACAGCAAGCAGAACATCTACATCGATAAGGTATGTAATGTACTAAATCTTGTTAAATTATTTTAATTAATTCAAGTTCATTTATTAGTTTGCAGTTATATTTGGGGTTGGTGGTGAAAGCGACGTAGACGATGGATACATTCCTAAAACGTAAATCTATATATATCAAATGCTTTGTCCTCACTGACTGACTGACTGACTGACTGACTGATATATCACAGCCATGGCCAAACCATAAGTCCTAGAGACTTAAAGTTTTTTTTAAAAATTTAGAATAATTTTTTCCAGATTCGTATGGGTATTTTTATTTTTTAATTCCGCCTGCAACCTATTTTAAAAAAATAAAATCATTTAATTAATTTGCATTAAATGCACGCTCGCTAAGCAAGCATTGAAAACGTTCAATGCGTGTGTACGCATACATACACAATTTTAGCGTGAGCAACTGAAAGAGAGTCAGAGAACAACAGTTAGACTCGACTGCAAAGAGAACCATGGCAATTGTTTTTGTGTTCGTTTTTGCATGTGCGTAAGTGCGATCGCCAAGATCGCCAATGTTGTTGTTGTTTTGTTCCTGTGAACGAAGAAGTTGTTTTTATTGCGTTCTTTGTCATACATGTCTACATGTGAATCGGCTGCTGTGAGAATTGACGACAATGCTTTACTCATTCGTTGCTGCCCCTTAAGTTTTGTATGTAGTCTATAATACCCTGTACCATTAAAATGTTTTATTAAGATATTTGTACATTAAAAAAATTGTTTTTATTTATAAAACAGCCCATTACACTTATTATATAGCCTTTCTTTATGAATTTGTTAAATTTACGGTGTTTTTCTTTTAAAATATTGAAGGCAATAACGTTTAAATCGTAAAGGGTATTTCATAGTACTTGACATTTGCTTGGACACTTTCGGTTGTATGAAATGAGCTCTCTGTAGGTTATTTGCTTACTGATAAAAGATAAAAACAGAAGCCCTTTTTTAAATTTTCAACTGCAATTAATTTTTGAAAATAAAAAATATTTATTTAATCAAATTAAAAGTGCTTGTTTGCAATGTCCATGTACAATTTATCGATCCGTGCCGAATATCAGACTTATTATCAGTTTTCGCCATTAGCATTAGATGGAAGAATGTCAATAAATGCAAATGAGTATTTTATTTCTTTGGTGGTGTGGAAATGAGGAAATAATTAAAATAATTAACCTTTTAACATTTCTTATTAAGATATTTCTATAACATAAATAGTGGGTCTGCATCCGAACGAAGTGAGGACGCAAAAGCGGGCCCTCTAGCATTTATATATATTTACTAGAGGCCCCGCTTTTGCGTCCTTGCTATGCTCGGACGCAGTCCCACACTTAAAGTTTCAGAAATATTTATATTAAAAGGTTAATATAAATATTATTATTTAAATTATTTCAATATTTCCACACCACCAAAGCGATAAAATGCATATATTTATGTATCGTACTACTGTGCACGCTGCCAACTCATTCAATTCAAAATCAACACGAATGTTTCATATGAAAAATCGAGTTAATTCAACCAGCCCTTTCTTTGTATGTATGACAAAGAAAGCAATATAAATCACTGCTTCGTTCACAGAAACAAAAGAACAACATTCGCGATCTTGCTCGAGAATACAAAAACAAATGCCATGGCTCTCTTGCTCTCTGATTGTCTTTCAGTTGCTCACGCTAAAATTGTGTATGTATGCGAACACACGCATTGAACGTTTTCAATGGTTGCTTAGCGAGCGTGCATTTATTGCAATTTAAATAACGTTTCTTATTTTTTTCCACTTTTAAGTGGAAATAAAAAATTAAAATACCCATAAGAATCTCGAAAAATTTTTTCTGATTTAAAAAAAAAATTTCAAGATTCTAGGACTTGTGGATGGTCATTGCTGTGATATATCAGTCAGTCAATCAGTCAGTCAGTCAGGACAAAGCATTTTATATATATAGATTTAAATAAATATATATTGTTTTTTACTAAATAAATTATTAAAAAGTTTAAATTAATTTCGCTATAGACTTTTAATTAGTGCATATCTATTATACTTTAATCTGCACTCCAATTTGCGTTTGAAAACATTTTAACACGACACAATTAAAGTGCTTTGAAATATAACTTTATATGACTTTCAAAGGTTTTAATTGGTTTTTGAGGAGAGTAAAAGCACTTATATCTATGTCGGAAAAATAAAACCAGATTAGACTGAGAAATATTCCATATTAAGTGTGACTGTTTGCATTGAAAATAACAACGTTCAAGCCTTAGAATTTTTTGAGCAAATTGCGAAGGTGAATACTCGTAAATATATGACAAAAATCGCACAAATTGCTTCCTGGATACCTACCTACATCAATATGTATGCTAGAACATTCAATAGAGGTGGGTGCGGGCCAAATTTTTGCCCGACACGACTCGAGTTCAAATTCATTTTAAAAACTAGTCGGAAAATTAAATTCGGGATCCCGAATTCTGAAATACCGTACATTCTTTTAAGATCTTGATTGTTTGATAATTAAAAGTGCTATGACTGCCGATCTGCTCATCCGATCTAAACGCGATAATTATAATAGATACAGCTCGATACCAATAATAGCGTAATATCTTAACAACCTATGAGTGTTTTGGTTTCTCGAGAATTGCGCATTTAAAACAACTTGACCAGCTTCAATTTGCTTGCTCTAGTCCTTTTGTCCGTACGAACATGGTTATATACATCTCCCTGTTACATACATTGTAAGAAACAAAAAAATACCGTTTTTCTTAACTTTTAAGTTACGGGTATTAATAACAAATTAAAATACAATAAGTGCTCAACATTTAAAAAAAATGTATTCATTAACTTAACAAATAAATAGATATTGTAAATGTTAGTAATAATAAAAACAATAAAAATAAATTGGCATATAAGTACTGTTTAAGAATCAATCGGTGCGTCCAGAAAGCTGGGACTCAACTTTATTAGCATTTTTCCTTCTAGGTCTTCCTGACTTAGTCGATTTCGGTAAGTACCAGTCTTAAACTTGAGAACACACGTTCAATCAACACCTGTTACAAAAGATATTTTTAATTTTTCGAACAAAAAAGTATGAAAGTATTCGTAATAACCTGAGTTGGTGGTACTGCAAAGCAAATATTACTTATTGAATGCAACTCCTGGTCGGAGCACTGTTATTCTTTAAAAATTATACAACGTCCGTAAAAACAATATTCAAAGGATGTTGGAGATTTTGAATCCACTTATCGTCCTCATTTGTTCAATGTTGAAAAAATGTTCCAATAGGATTAAGTTCATGTATTCCGATTTATATAGTTTGTAAGTAATTTACTGCATCTAATCTTAGTTGTGCTGTTAATGTGTTTTAGAATCGAGGATCCAAAAACATACACTAAGTCAAGAATGTATTATTTAGTAGAGTTATTAAACGTATTTCTATGAAACTTTACATTTGTGCCTCAATCGTTCTTATCGTTTCGTGGCTTGTGCTTAAAATTTTCTAAGACCAAATTTTTAATTTATGCCATTATTTTGTATTGTTTTTACAAGGATTAATTATTCAATAATTTTCAATAAAATTCGAAAATTATGCACTTACTCATATATCTTCTTTTTCTAGTGAAAACAATTTTCGATAACAAAAAAACATCTATAGATAAACGCTTTTTCTTCGAAATTTTTGCTAAAGAAGTTTCGGAAGTCGTGTGAACACACAACTTTAAACGTTGCACTGTGGGACATTAGGACGCAAGAGAGGCAAAAATCATTGGAATCGATAGAACCGATTATAAATAAAACACGATGTATTCCATCGGTTTTATGTGTCGGTCAGCTCAAGCCACTAAAATGCACACACAAAAAAATGTTGCCAGTTTTTACGAGAACATCACCAATAAGATTTCAGAGTGAAAACGGATGCGATTGTAAATGGCCAAAAAAATTCAGTTAAAAAGTGCCTGTCTAAACTATGCATTAGCACTTTTTAAGTGGATTCCCTCTAGTTTGGCATTTTAAGAGCGGCAGTTCAAATAATTCAAATATCCATGTGTTGTTTTCCTTATAAGATTACATATATTTCGACGATTTAACAAGTATTTCAACATATCTCACAATATTGTAACATCAAGTGCGATTGTTGTGCTGTGTGTGCAGCACACCGACCAACTTGTATATACATATTAGAAATATCTATCGTTTGTGTATTGTTCATCACCCACACCAATATTTTCGTCGAACTCAGATAAGAAAATATTGGTTGTTTTTAGCATGTTTGCACCGTTGTCAAATGTTATAGACACTACTTAAGCCGAAATGATATATTTTTCACTTATTCCAAATACTTTTATTTTTAACCGTGTAAGGATAGTAATTTGTTTTTAACTTGAGTAGATATATGCGCATTAAGATTATCTGCAATTGTTTACAGAGTATTTTTTTCAGTTTAAAAATTTAAGGTCAATTTTTCCCCTCGACAGATTTAAATTCACCACAAATTGGATCAACGGTGCTTTGCATAATCTGCTAATTTAAAACTACGAGAAATATATTCTTCAGTTACCAAACCAAAAAATTACCTTTAATTTTTCTAATTGTTTTTATGACATTTATTGTAGTATTTGACGATGACGATTTAAACTGCTAGGCAACTGTTAAATCGCTGAAAATAATTATGAGCAATTCATAAGATGTGCTTTAAGATTTTATATTTTATTATTTTTCAGCTTTGTTCAATGTATTACATGAAGCCAAGAGTCATTAACAATATTGTCGAAATACATCCAAATATCACTTTGCGCCAACAGTTTCGTCCCGTGTTTATATTGGTTTGAAATAGCATAAACAGCAAACTACAACTTGCGATAAATAGCTGCCCAAAAGCAGCAGCAAAGCTAAATTAAAAATATCGAAGTGATGATGCATTCCGCTTATCACGAAAATCATTTCAAAATTCGGCTGCTGCTTCGACTTTCGCTTCTAGACAAAAACAGTAACAGAGCGAAATCAGAACTTTTGCTGCTGCTTCGCTTTTTGTAAATTTTCGATTACGACCGTTTCTTTGACTGTGGCTTAAGCAGAAGCAAGCGCTTGTATTAAACAGTTGCAAACAGTAAAAGCCGACAGGCAAAATATCATAGCTTTCTAGTTCGACTGCAGCATCTTAAACATTTTCAGAAACTTCAATTAATTCCAAGAATATTCTACTGAGAAACTACGGGTCGTTAGTATAGACTCTATACTGTAGGTGTGAGACAACCCAGATGCATTTATTAGAGGTTTGGTTCACTATATTTTATAGCTGACATAGGAACGGTTTGCCGAATAGCTCATCTTCAAAGCCTGTAGCGAAATCTAGAAATTTATTTTAGAACCATAGTTTCTTGGTAATATATTATGAGAATTTATCGAAATTTCCGATTCTAGTGGACGATTAGCACCGTTTGTCAAAATTCGCTTTAATTTTGATTATAAGGCTTCTTACTATATAAGTTAACACATAAGTTAACCAATAGTTCAATGGCCGCTGATCACGCCACATAACAATGACTCTAATGCATGATCAGCATTCTTTGCGACTGTTCTTCAAGCTCTCTGTGTAACCTAATTGCACAACAACATTGACCGTTCTCGTTCCCATGCGCTGGCCACTCGACATCTGAGCCGTTTACACAATACGCTGGATCAGCATATTTAGGCGACAGGGCTAGCTTCGAGTTAAGAATATTTTGTACTTAGCTTTAGTTTGATTTTGACAATAAAAGAATACGGTATCCAAACGGAGCAAGATTTATTATTTATTTACGTGGAACACAACTTATAGTAACTACGTGGAATATAACTTATAATTACTGGCGCCCAACGTTAAAAAACCGAGTAAAATCAACTCATGTTATTTTCGGTACGATAGTGCGAAAAAACAAATAAAAACTTTTTAACTTTAATATAATTACAAAAAATAAAAATCCTGACCTTAAGACCATAACAATTGTGGCTGACTTGGTATATAAAATTGTGTTATATTAAAAACAAATAAATAAAAACTGCAAACAACAACTAAAACGGCAGCAATAAAACAAAAACTGCAAACAACAACTAAAACGGCAGCAATAAAATAAAAACTGCAAACAACAACTAAAACGGCAGCAAGCCGAAGAAACAACAACAACCACCAACAACAGCGAAGTGGAAAGAACTGACGACAGCAGCATATCAATTTAAATAAAAAAAACATGTGAGTAGAGTCCTCATTATTTACAAAATTTTTTGAAAAAAAATATATAAAATAAAAAAAGAGAATAGAAGTAAATAAAATATTATATAAATTTTTGTGTAAATTGTTCGACATTTTAAATCAAAGGGTATTTTAAAATCGATCTTTGTAAGTGGAAAATTTGTTGGCCCTCTATTAGCAAGCAACCTTATGAGTGATACTGAACTAGAGTTGGTGTCCGATATTGCTGATCAATTGAAAGAATTTAGAGCAGAACGAAACACTGCAAAAAGTGAAAATAATTGGTGGTCCGATCAACAATTAATAAACAAAATGAATATTGATGCTGATGGTTTAAAAATTCTTATCGAGAATGCGCTCAACGCTGCACTCGATCATCAGGCAAGAAATTTTGCATCAAAGTTGCAAGAAGTAGAAAACAAATTCAAAAGTTCTGTCCTCATATGACACACCATTGAATTTCAAGCAATTATAAATAGATTGGACTTTACATACGCTGACAAGCGGCCTATCTACTTAATTGAACAAGAACTATCAACACTTCGTCAAGGAAACTTGACACTGATAGAATATTATGACGAAGTTGAGCGGAAACTTACGCTCCTCATAAACAAAACTATCATGACATATGACGCTTCTTTGGCTGCTTCTCTCAATGAAAAATACAGAGCAAATGCTTTACGAGTATTTATCTCTGGAACTAAGAAACAGCTAAGCGACATACTCTTCTCAGCGCGACCAAAAGATTTGCCATCGGCCTTATGATTAGCTCAAGAGGTCGAGTCAAATCACGAACGCTTTCATTTTGCAAATAATTATGCATTAAGTCTGGAGGATAGGGCTCTGCGAAATGAGCAACGTCAGCAAAAACAACAGACTACAGAAAGCTCACAGCTCGGTAAAAGTCCATATTATTTAAAACATCGAATACAAAATAATGGCCCGTCTCAAAAACATGAGGCACCACAGCCAATGGACATAGACAGTTCGTCTAAATTTAGACAACCTACACAATACCAGACAAACCAAGGGGTTCCTACCTACTCCCCTTTCCAAAACCAAACCCAAAAGAGACCAAATAGTGCAACGGCTAGGTTTACAGGACCAAAGCAGCAGAGAATAAATAATATCTCACAAGAACACCAATATGACCCAGGCGAACAAGAATACGATACTATCGCCGAGTCTGAGGTAGCGATTGTGAAGACGAAGCTGCATAAACTGAAGAGCTCAATTTTTTAGAAATGACTCCCTGTTACCTTTTGTAGAGCGAACGATAGCAGGAAGCACAATAAAATTATTGATCGATACGGGGGCCTCGAAAAACTACATACCGGTAAACAAGCCCTTTATTGGTCAAATCCCTTCACGGTTTCAACTCTGTCCAAAAAAAATTTTTTATGCACCTCCTTAACACTGCAACAATGTTTTTTATTTTGCCAAACCTTTTAACATTTGACGGCATAATAGGATTGGACCTACTTAATAAAGTCATCGCTACACTAGATTTCAAAAATAAGACGTTGCATACTGAATCTGGATCCGAGGAAAATCGATTCCTAAGGTGCGCAAATGTTAATTTCACATAAGTTCAAAACATAGAGGTCCCAGAAAAAATAAAAATAGAATTTCAAGAAATGCTAAATGCCAGAACTTCCGTCTTCGCAGACCCCAACGAAGCTCTTCCATATAACACGAACGTTATTGCGACTATAAGAACTGAAAATGAAGACGCGATATATTCAAAATTATACCCTTACCCAATGGGAGTGTCTGACTTTGTAAACGAAGAAACACACAATCTGCTAAAAGATGGTATAATAAGGCCATCCAGTTCACCCTATAATAATCCGGTGTGGGTAGTAGACAAGAAAGGAACAGAAACAAAAAAAAAAGACATGTAATTGATTTTAGAAAAATTAACTCTAAAACTATTGCCGACAAATACCCCATACCTAATATTGTAACCATACTCTCAAATCTTGGTAGAGCAAAGTGTTTTACAACGCTTGACTTAGGTCAATCAGGATTTCACCAAATACTTCCTGCAGAGAAAGATAGAGAAAAAACAGCTTTTTCTGTAGGAAACGGGATATATGAGTTTTGCAGACTCCCCTTTGGACTGGAAAATTCTCCTAGTATTTTCCAAAGGGCTATTGACGATGTGCTTAGAGAGGAGATCGGAAAATCGTGATGTAATCATTTTTTCTGAAAGCATGGAAGAGCACGTGAAGCACATCGCATGGGTATTAGACCAACTGTATGAGGCAAATATGAGAGTTTCACGAGAAAAGTCACAATTTTTTTAAGAAAAAGTAGATTATCTCGGATTCATGGTCTCTCGGGGAGGTATTTCAACAAACCCTAGCAAAGTTGAGGCAATCAACAAGTTTCTACAACCGACAACCTTGTTTCATGTTAGATCATTTCTGGGTCTAGCAGGTTACTATATATGTTTTATAAAGGACTATGCCTCGTTAGCTAAACCACTAACGGATATTCTGAAAGGAGATAATGGAAAGGTTAGTGCTGGTCGATCCAAGAAAATACCAGTGAACCTTGACGAAAAACAATGTCAAACATTTGAAAAATTGAAAAATGTTCTAATTTCGGAAGATGTTATGTTACTTTACCCTGATTATCGAAAACCATTTGACTTAACAACAGACGCCTCGTCCACCGGCCTAGGAGCAGTCCTATCTCAAGATGGGAAGCCGATTACTATGATATCGAAGTTTCTTAAGGACCACGAGTTACATTTTGCAACAAGCGAGCGCGAATTACTCGCAATAGTGTGGGCTCTTAAAAACCTAAGAAACTATCTTTACGGCGTGAGTATCTGCACTGATCACCAACCCCTTACCTTTGCAGTCTCAGATAAATACCCTAATGCAAAGATTAAAAGGTGGAAGGCTTTCATTGATGATCATAATGCAAAAATCTTCTATAAACCAAGGAAAGAGAAAAATGTAGCTGATGCTTTGTCCCGACAAAGTGTCTTTGCCCTTGAAGAAGATGCATCATCTGACGTAGCAACCATACACAGTGAAGAATCACTAACTTACATTATTAAGTCTTCAGACAAGCCCGTAAACTGCTTTAGAAATCAAATTATTGTAGTAGAGGAAAGTGCGGTAACTTCAACACGTACTGTAATTATGTTTGGCCAAAAAACAAGGCACATTATACATTTTTCAAATAAACAACAACTAATGGAGTTGATGTTTGATGCAGTCAAAAAAGATGTAGTGAACGCAATCATATGTGACCTACCAATTTTGGCGTTTGTTCAGAACAAACTTGTGGAAAAATTCCCGACCACAAAATTCTGGCACACTAAGTGAATGGTCATTGATGTTCTTGATAAGAATCAACAGAAGGAAATAATTAATGCAGAACATAACAGAGCACACAGAGCAACTCAAGAAAATGTAAAACAAATAATGCAAGATTATTTTTTTTCCGAAAATGACGCGCTTAGTAAACGAAACTGTAGTAAACTGCAAAGTTTGCAACAGAGCCAAATACGATCGGCACCCACAAAAACAAATTATTGGTGAAACACACATTCCTTCCCAAGTAGGAGAAATTCTACACATTGACATTTTTTCAACGGACAGAAAATACTTTTTAACTTGCATAGATAAATTTTTAAAATTCGCCATTGTGCACCCAATAGCATCCAGAACCATTATCGACATAGAACCGCCAATTTTACAGCTATTGAATTTTTTCCCAAACATCAAAACCATTTACTGTGACAATGAACCTTCACTAAATTCTGGTACGATAAAATCACTACTAAACCGTTTTAATATTCAAATCTGCAACGCCCCACCTTTACACAGCTCGTCAAATGGACAAGTAGAAAGATTTCATAGTACCCTTGCAGAAATAGCACGGTGCTTGAAAATAGAAAAACAACTGAGCGACACAGTTGAACTGATTCTTCAGTTAACAATTGAATATAATAAAACAATACACTCCGTTACCAATAAAAAACCAATCGAAATAATACATTAATCTGCGCCAGGTTTCGAAGCAGGTATAAAAGAAAAAGTGCATAAAGCTCAAGAAACACGGATGAAAAGGTTGAATGAAACTAGAAGAAATAAAAGTTTTCAGGTAGGTGAAAGAGTTCTTCTAAAATCAAATAAAAGATTGGGAAATAAATTGACTCCCTTGTATGAAGGAGAAGTAGTAGAAGCCGACCTGGGAACAACAGTTCTAATTAGAGGGAGGGTGGTCCATAAAGACAATTTAAGATAATTCCTTTTTCTTATTTTATCTATTTCTTTCTACTTAAGATCTTGATCGTGCTACTTCTCATGACATCAACTACAGCTCAATTGACCGATTACTCCAACTCGGACTATATCCCACTCGTGGACGGAAATGTAGTCATCTGGAAAGATTTCGAAGACCTCAGGCAGTCATCTAATCTCAGTCTGTACTCGGAAATAGCCGAGGAAACCAAAGCATTAATGAACCATTTTTCACAGTCACACATGAAAAAGATTTTAAAATCTGATATAGGTCATATTAAAACTTTATTAGAGACAGTCAAAATTCACCATAGACATGCTAGGAGTATTAACATTCTTGGTACTGCCCTAAAGGTGGTAGCGGGAACCCCTGATTTCGACGACTTCCATAAGTTAAAGTACAAGCAGCAGTCTTTAATAGAATCAATAGACAAACAAGTTGTTATAAACACAAGAGTATAATAATCAATAATGAAAAAGTAAAACAAATCGACACCGGCCACCTCTACGAAACACTTCTCGCAAGGGACCGAATTTTGATTTTAGAACTTGAGGCATCAATATTGTCAGTAACCCTTGCAAAGATTGAAATTATAAATCCCGCTATTCTCGATTCTAAAGATTTTAAAAATTTATCAAATGAGCACTCTACAGATATTACAATTACTGATTTGATGGAAGTAGCCTACATCAAAGTTTTGTTAGATGATAATTTTTTGCATTTTATTATTAAATTTCCAAACCCTAGCTTGGTTTGTAAAAAGGTCACTCTGTTTCCTGTCCAACACAATGTCACGATAATAAACTTCGCGGCGGATTGCGATAACAATATTTTGGCAGTTGGAAACTGCAGTACTGCCCTTACATCAACATACTGCAGAGAACTTCCCTGTACAACTTGCGCACAACAGCTACACGCCGGCACTACAGCACATTGTACTACTCGTCCCAGCCACCTCGAACAAATTGAAGTTGTGGATGATGGTGTTATAATTATTAACAACGACACGGCAACCGTCACCATGTCTAGTGACATGGAGGAGACTATCCATTACACATTTCTTTTGACGTTCAAAGATGAAGTTAAAATAAATGGATCTTTGTTCCGTAACTCGAGGGCCACAGGCCAGGTTCAGCGGCATCGGCACTTTAAAACATCACTGGACATTAAGAAGTCTTAAGCCTGCCATACCTACAACGATTGCACATTCAAAATCTAAGGTACATTGATGACATCGAAAAACAACTTGTTACAAAACCTGCAGCCTTCAGCGTTACTATGCTTCTCGTGCCAATCATTGGATTCTCCCTTTGGACGATGTATCAAAAACGTTTGAAAGCAAGAAAATCAGCCTCCTTGCGAACTGCCATCGAACTGTCATCTTAGTGAGGAAGGAGCTAACACATAAGTTAACCAATAGTTCAATGCCCGCTGATCACGCCACATAACAATAACTCTAATGCATGATCAGCATTCTTTGCGACTGTTCTGCAAGCTCTCTGTGAGAGCCGTTTACACAATACGCTGGATCAGCATATTTAGGCGACAGGGCTAGCTTCAAATTAAGAATATTTTGTACTTAGCTTTAGTTTGATTTTGACAATAAAAGAATACGGTATCCAAACGGAGCAAGATTTATTATTTATTTACGTGGAACACAACTTATAGTAACTACGTGGAATATAACTTATAATTACTTATATATTTCAAACGAGGTAAACAAAAATCATAAAAATTAGAACAAAACAAAATGTTACAACATGTCGCGTGCGAAAGTAATAGAAATTAAATAAAAAAAGTAGTCAAAAAGTTAAAGTCGGGACCCCGAATTAAGAATACACGTAACATACTTTGAAGAGCTTGATTTCTCTAAAAATGCTATTACTGTCATTCTGCCCAGCCGACATTAATGTCATTAAGTAGGATGAAAACTGTGGATGTGGTGCTTTTTTTCTTTGAAATTTGCAGCGGAGGAAGGCGGCGGGGTAAACATTTTACACAAACTTGACCTGATCCACATAGGAATCCGTGTGCTAGCTCTAGCTTTGATCATGTGGGCGGACAGACAGACAGATGGACATGACATGAATATGTATGTATACTTTATAGGGGCGAAGATGCCGTCTACTCCCTGTTACATACACTGTTACAAACACAATATACCCTTTAATCTAATTTTTAAGCAACGGTATAAAGTACTTTATAATTTTTAATCAAAAACTTAACATAATATGCATATTATTTAAAAACTAGTATTAAAATATTTCTTCAGGTTTTCTATTATATTCTTTAAAACGAAACCAACCTTTACACCAACTATAGTGCTTATCAATATACATACATATGTAAGTATTTTTCGCCGCTTGTGAACATTCAAAAATGTTTTGAAACATGTTTCTTTTCATTTTGAAAGCATACAAAAATCGCATTCGCAATTAGACAATTGCGCATATACACACGCGAGTACATCTTTAGTGTCCAAAATAGGCTATAAGATATGTACATACATATATACATATGTACATACGTTTTTGTTGCACATGTTATAGTTTGTCTATCAATTGTTTGCAAAATTCAAGAATATGATTTTGTTTCTTTTTTTTATTATTTTTGTTATAAATATAACTTCAGAGTACATATGTATGTATATGGAAAATATTGTATTGTTGAAAAATAAAGAAATTATCAAAAATAAAAATGGTAACAATACATAAATCGATTTAATTTTTAAATTAGTCGTACATAGTTGAAAAGTCTATGTACGTACATAGGTTTCTAAATGGTCTTAAATTCGTTGTTTTCTAGAAATAGTAATTATTTAGAACAATTTAATGTAATTTGGATAAATACATTGTTACTTGTGCACATACATACATACTAAGTACGAACGTATTAAAATTATATACTTACACGCATAGGTACATTAGTACTCTGCATGAAAATTTGCGTAATGAAAACGCTTTTGCAATTATATATAAAATTAGTTGTAAAAATATATGCTACCAAATATATTAAGATTAAAATAATTAAAGTAAAGGAATGAAAAAATTTTAAATAAATTTACATACATATGTTTATACACGTATACCAATACAATTGTACTAGATCGATTTATTTTATTTCTTCTGTGAATCGATGTGGTTAACACTCGCACCTCCCCAATTATCACTATCCATTAAATATTATTTATGGATTATAAAAGTCGTGCAGCATCGATGGCTATCGAAGTTATCTAAAAATATTTTTTATACAAACTGGTTTTCGCGTCACATATGATGAAAGAAAGTATTTTATAGTGTGCTCTTGGATACCACTGATTGATTTGGTTAGAAATTTAAGTAGAGCAACGTGATTATAATTTTAATTAAAGTTCTTGAATTTATTGAAGTTTAGAAATATTTAATTTACCTTTTAAAACTAAAATGAAATTTCTTAGCTATATCATGCCTTGAGATGGGTACTCAATAAAGTTTGTGAGGAGCGAAGAGCAAGTGATAAATTTTGACACATAACGACGAACTGTAGGGTGACCAACACTAAATATCAAACAAATGTTGAGTAGTGCATAGGTGCCGGAGCTGTTTGCTAGCTTACTCTTAGCAAAACGCAAAACAACAAACATTTGCAACATTTGGTTAATGATTTTACCTGTCATATCAAAAAAAAAAATAAAACTTTTCTCTTATTAATCGGATCTGTTAATAGAGGTCTCAGATTGTTCTTTACTGTAAATTATGTGCTATTAATTCAATTGTCTGTCCACACCAAATAATTAACACGCCAACTATTTCGGACAACAGAGAAATATCAGCTGTTGCCTACAGTGTTAAGTCTGACAACTCTTTTTGCCTTTAGTAAGTACCACACCAGCAAAACTTAAGTGAGATAATTTATGTTGCGTTCCGCCACTATTTTTTCGACATGGAGTTTATCACAGCGAACGTTATTTTGTCGATGTGACTACTTATCCATAACAACACCGTAATAATTTAGTTTATTATGAGTTTTGTTTATTTTTTTATAAAATACGCACGTAAATCGATAACTAATTAGGAAGAACTTAAACCAAAATACCACATATATTTGGACGTATCATAAATCTTTTGATTTGTGTTTACCATGACATTTTATAATCGCGCCTCCACTCCACAGTCGCAGCCACGACCACAAATCAAATTAAAATATTTATTATATAATTAATATAATATAATATGTATATATATTTGTAAAAACTTTACTATTTAACTTTTAAAAAATTAGACAAAACGATGATGTGATATGAAATCATGTTCCTTTTTATTTTAAATAGTTTTAGCACTAAGCAAATAACCTATAGAGAACTCATTTCATACAAGCAAAAGTGTTTAAGCAAATGTCTTGACATTGCGTCCACGGGAAATATTTGCCGTGGACCCAATGTGCCAGGGAAATTATTTTGATTTTCAGCTCAGTCGGCTATCCGAGTTCGTCCCTTGCTCAGTGAGCGAAACATAAAATATGCGTACTATGAGATACCCTTAGTTGAAATGTTGAAGCTCGCTTAGCAAGCATTGAAACGTTCAATGCGTGTGCACGCATACATACACAATATTAGCGTGAGCAACTGAAAGAGAGCCAAGAGCAAGAGAGCCGTGGCATTTGTTTTTGTGTTTCGCGAGCAAGATCGCGAATGTTGTTGTTGTTATGTTCATGTGAACGAAGCGTGCTTTGTCATCAGTGTTGCCAATTTAGCTTTTTCCCATCAAATCTGACGGTTTTGGAAGCGGGGGAAAATTTTAAAACAGCGGAAGGCTTTTATTTTTGTCCAATCTGGCGACTTCTTCCTGAAAAATATTGGCAACACTGTTCGTCATACATACGAAATAAAGGGCTGCTTGAATTAACTCGATTTTACATATGAGACATTCGTGTTGATACTGAATTGAATAAGTTGGCAGCTCGCACATTTGTGCGATAATTGGAAGTATGCATTTTATCGCTTTGGTATTGTGGAAATATCGAAATAATTTAAATAATAATATTTATATTAGCCTTTTAATATAAATATTTCTGAAACTTTAAGTGTGTGTGTGCGTCCGAGCAAAGCAAGGACGCAAAAGCGGGACCTCTAGTCTATATAAAATGCTTTGTCCTCACTGACTCACTGACTGACTGATATATCACAGCCATGATCAAACCACAAGTCCTAGAGACTTGAATTTGTCTTGAAAAAATTAGAAAAAAATGTTTGAGATTCGTATGGGTATTTTCATTTCTTAATTCCACCCGAAAGCTATTTAAAAAAAAAATAACATTAATTTTAATTGCATTAAATGCAAGTTCGCTAAGCAAGCATTGAAAACGTTCAATACGTGTGTACGCATACATACACAATTTTAGCGTGAGCAACTGAAAGAGAGCCAAGAGAGCAAGAGTCAGACTCGACTGCAAAGAGAGCCATGGCATTTGTTGTTGTGTTCGCTCCCGTACGAGCAGAGTCGCGAATGTTGTTGTTGTTTTGTTCCTGTGAATGAAACAGTGATTTATTTTGCGTTCTTTATTATACAACATCCATGTACTATTTGCCTATCCGTGCCGACTTATGTGCTTATTATCACTAACAATGGCGCCACTACGTTGAAAAGGGCCATAACATAAATGAAAATAAGCATTTAACCTCTTTGGTGATGTGGAAATATCGAAATAATTTGAATAATCTCTCTATTCTATAAAGAAGTTTTCTGCGGCTCCGGGCATCAATTAAATACTAGCAGAGGGTGGCTATTTATATATATAGATTTGCTTAGTGATGCCATGTAGATATCTGGAGTTAATCATGAAGAACAATATAGATTTGGGGCCCCACAAAACAATTTTTTAGATTCTGGTTTTTTCTTGGTACCTTAGAGGTGCATCCTAATTTTTATGTCATTACTGGGAAATTTCGATTCTTAATTGCCTTACTTTATCTTAAGGCTTAAGAATATATATACCTTACTTAAAAACAGTTTTAAATTTGTAGAGCAAAACTTTTGTTTTATTTTATGATTTTTTGACAATAAGAAAAATTGTTACCGTAGTTTTAACCTGCTAATTGAGCATTGTTTAAGATATGATTCTTTAAAATCTATGTAGACACGGATGAGTTATTAGCATGTGAACAAACCTACCATGCAAGACCGATTTCATGAATAGGTTCCATTTTCAGCCAAATTTAAACATGCTGTTTAGCACAATATCACATTCATATTTTAAGAGTTTCGTAGAAACAGCTTAAAATAAAGAAACTTTTTCATGCTTAAGGTGGTTTTCCGACCAATCATTTCTATGGCAGCTATTTGATATAGTCATCCGATTTCAGATAAATTTGGTATGGCTGTAAAAGGTAATTCGAGATACCCAGCTTATGAGTTTTATTAAGATATCTTGAAAAGTAATAGAACTGTACATACAAAAAGTAAAATTTTCGATTGATCGGTCCTATGACATCAGAATGATATAGTAGAATAATTCAACCCAACTTTAGTCTGGATAAGACCATATATAATGCATTTTATGTTACCTAATAGATTAAGATATCATAAAAAATTAAAAATACAGATTGTGAAAAAAACAGCACATTTCATACCAAAGGCACATTCTCAACCAATTATTCCAATGCCAGCTTGATTTTATCTAAATTTATCTAGAGGCTTGCCTCCTTGCTTTGCTCGGACGCAGACCCACACTTAAAGTTTCCGAAATATTTATATTAAATATTATTACTTAAATTATTTCGAAATTTCCACACCATCAAAGGGATAAAATGCATTTTTTTATTTATCGCACAAATGTGCGCGCTACCAACTCACTCATTCAATTCAGAATCAACACGAATGTTTCACATGTAAAATCGAGTTAATTCAACCAGCCCTTTCTTTGTATGTATGACAAAGAAAGCAATATAAATCACTGCTTCGTTCACAGAAACAAAAGAACAACATTCGCGATCTTGTTCGAGAACACAAAAACAAATGCCATGGCTCTCTTGCTCTCTGATTGTCTTTCAGTTGCTCACGCTAAAATTGTGTATGTATGCGAACACACGCATTGAACGTTTTCAATGGTTGCTTAGCGAGCATGTAGTTAATGCAATTTAAATAATGTTTTTTATTTTTAAAAATAGCTTTCAGATGGAATTAAAAAATTAAAAAAACCATACGAATCTCAAAATTTTTTTTCTGATTTCTTAAAAAAAATTTGTGGTTTGACCATGGCTGTGATAAATTAGTCAGTCAGGACAAAGCATTTTATATATATAGATGGTCAAAATATGTATGTAAGATAACAACAAATGGATATTGTATGAGATTGGTTAAGATTTCTCAAAACTCACAAAAGATTTTCATACTAAAGTTTATGCCGCTCAACAAGGTCATACCAATCGAGAAAAACATCCCTAGGTATATAATAATATTATATTGCTTCAATGAACCTCTGTAAAAAAAATATAAAATTATAAAATATAAAAACATTTAAATTTTTTTAATGTGAAAATGTTTGACCCTTATACACACTTTCAGTTCAGTATGAAATGAGTTCTTTATGGATTATTGCCTTAGTGCTATTACGTTCGCTTGTGTCAAATCCGATATGAGTACCTGGCTTAAAAGATAATGTTACTAAGCATCAGCATTGCTTACTAATGTTTATCGAAATCATCGTTGCATCGGCGACTCTCCACTTCCATTTCCTTACTTTAGTTATTTCAGATATTGTTATTAAAATAAGAATAGCTACATAACTATCAGAATATGGCCGTGGCCCAGACATTATTTACTGATGCGATGGGATTAAGTGTTGTGCAGAACTCCATAATGTGTGGTGTGTATTACTATTTTATTATATCATCATCAAATCTTTAAACACTTTTTTGTAGCTGTTGGAAGTCAGGCGTTTCTTCTAGCCGGTACTTCTTGTGTAAGACTACCACAGAGGATGCAGCATAAAAAAGTGCACGGTCTTGCACTTAGTCATGAAAGTTGCTGTAGACGACTGCTATTACTTTATAGTGAGAATATATTTTCTCTGTTCAAATACAATGTTAACAAAAAAGAAACATTTCAATTAATGTATGAAGGCGAGACAAGAGACTGGATTAATGCTGCAAAATTTCTAATGGAAGGGAAAGCTTTCGATATAGTTATACATATGTCCCATAGTGCGCTTATACATTTAAGATATGAAGACACAACATGTGTTGACAATCGCGACGAATGCAGTATATTAGAACTAGCTTGCTCCACAGACTGTTCTATGCTTTACCACACAAGTCTACATGGTTTTCAATATAATAATCTCATGATAATAAGTGGGAATGGATTCGGAGAAATACTTATTTGGCAACCACGCAATCCTGTTTGTTTTAATTCAGTGACACGTACAAAAACATATCCTCTACGTTTACGACTAAAGGCACACAATGGTGTCATATTTTCCATTGACTTCAATTTAACAGCTCAATTGCTGGTAACCACTTCGGATGATCGTTCTTTGAAGTTTTGGCAAATAAATAGTGTGCGTACTGCAGAATGGAAATTGTGTGCGTGCCCTGTCAGACCTATGTTCAGCTGTTTTGGACACTCATCTCGAGTTATTTGTGCTATTATTATAGCGTTCGGTAAGTTCTAACACATAAATAAAGACTAGATTGCAAAATATTGATAAATGTATGTTGTAGATTACCAAATGTTTGTTATAAGCGGAGGTGAAGATTCATACATTTGTATTTGGAGTCAATATGGCGATTTATTATTCAAACGCCGTCAACAGTTTGGCGCTCCGATATGGCGTATTGGTTATGACTCTAGAACCTCCACACTTTATAGCACAAGTTCGTCGGGAAACATACATGCACATAATTTACATACAGTTTTAAAGGAAAACCCATCAAAATTAACCAGGTTGATACCTATGAACTCAACAGCTGAATTTATGAAAAAAATTAAATACCTCAATACCAGCATAATCATTGGTTTAAGTAGCACGAATCGCTTGTTCTACATGAAACTATCGAGGTCATCAAAAATGGATGTTTGGAAAATAGTTTTAGCTTTCCCTGTATATAAATGCACTGTATTGACCACGTACGATGAAATAGTAGCAACCTGTGGGTATCGACGTGTTACACTCTTAAGTTATAACAACGATACCGAGGACTTCCAAAAACTCTACGATGGTTTAATGCTTGATGGTATTATTAAATCATTTCACTTTCTAAACAAAGATTATTATCTTATTTCGAATGAATTCGGTAACTGCATTATAGTCAAAGCATATTCAATGGAAATTCAAGCCAACATAAAAATCTTGAATTGTCGTGAGCCATGGATAACAGCCGCACTGCTTGTATCGTCAACATATTTGTTGTTAAGCTGTCGTAATGGACATATCATGCTCTACTCAAGGAATGAATCTAATCAGTTCGATCTTATGGATACACTCAAATGTTTGCATGGTAATATGGGATCTAATATGCTGAAATTTGTATTAAGTGATGATAACTATGCACACGTAATAAGTGGCGGACACGAACCTATTTTGAAGCACTTGCGGATAAGCTACACTAATTCCCGATTGACCATAATGCGTCGTGAGTGTGTGCCCCTTGCTTGGGTGGAAGCATCACCGACATTCGGTGTTTTGATAGGTTTTAATGATAATCATTTGGTGGTTTGGTCTCGGCAACATGACATACTTTTGGAGTTACAGTGTGGAGGCGGTCACAGATGCTGGGATTTTCAACTTAATTGTAACGAACTTCAAATAATATATGTTAAGCAAAAACATGTATTTATTCATAGTCAGTTACTTTATAATAGGTGCTCAGACCTAGTGTCGATTTTGCAAAATAGTTGGCACACGCGAAGTTGCAATACCATTCAGTTAATTAAGCAACAAAACGGAAACCAGACATATATGGTATCCGCTGGGGGAAGACAATATTATTAAAATTAATCAGTTTTCCGGTCCGTCGTTAATTCAAGTAGCCGAGCTGCATACACATATTTCAAATGTACGACATCTGATATCATGTCCCATACTATCAGAAAATAATGGGAAATTGTGGATTATCTTTTCTGTCGGAGGGCGGGCCCAGCTTTGTATCAATCAACTTGACTTCAAGGGTCTAGTCATACGCGAATTATGCTCTCATACCATACGGTCAAATTCTGCAAGTAACAACATTTCACATAATGCCCGACTTGTAGCAATTAAAGTGGTTCAACATTCTGAAATTGGAGGATTTTTGCTATATTTGGCCAGTGCTGATGGAAATATTCGGTTGCTTCGCTGGCGTCTTAAAAATCCATCGGAGATTCACTTACTACGTCAAATTTATATACATCGCTGTCCGCTTCATGTAATATTTTTGAAAAATAACAATTTATTGCTAATTACAACCACAAATGGAATGCTTTATGGATTCGATCACACTCTCTGTTTCAAGCGTTTTCAGCTTCAGTTGCACACGGCCGGGATCAATGCAATAGATGCAATTGCTAATGACCACTTCATACATGTGTTATCTGGTGGCGATGATGAAAACGTTAAACATACCACTATTGACTTGACTGATATGAGCATACAACAGAGCACAGAATTCCAAAATCTTCATAATGCACAGGTTAATGCCTTGACTCTATACCTCTGCTGTGGCGTCGACGAGACCATTGATATTTGTGCTTATACGTGTAGTGTCGATAAACAAATATTTAAGATAAACTTAACCACTCAACAATATACCCGCATCGGATTTACGTGTATATCTGATGTGAAAGGATTACTTCTATATAACAACGAATATTTATTTATTCATGGCTCTGGGTTACACGTCATAGCTGTGTAAACAAGAAACTATTGATATTAAACAAATATAAACAGTTTTCTTTATAAGTTATTGCTTCTTTTACTTTGTGCTTGTCAACAGGTCTAAAAATACAAGATTGTGAATTTAAAATGTAATGGGGTGCATCGCCTGCTATTCGTTTTGTCTTGAGGTGTCTGGTCGATTGCTCCAATGCTCTTAAGAAAAAAGTGTGCATTCGTCAATCCCCTTTTCTCTTGGTATAAAGAAATGCGACCTCACGCATTCAGTGGGCATTGTACATGCCAAATCACTTGAGGTAAAGGTTTGATATTTTGGCACAACACAGATATGACAAATTCTTTGGGCGATTAAGCTGGGTTTTGGGAAAGTCGATCTGCAAATTCGCATTTATTTATATTTACAGTTAGCAGTGCATGGCCAGGAGCGAATTTACTGGTAAAGTGGCGCAGAGGATGTTGTGGTAAACTCAAGCTCAAAAGGTCCACGGCTCGCATTCCTGTTAGAGACACAATATTGTTTTTTACTTACAATTTGATTTTATTAATAATTTTAAAATAAAAATAAATTTGTTATGTTACAAGTTTATGCTGTTGTTAATTCTTTCAGAACGTTGTGTTCCTGACGCCATCCCAACCAAACTCGTAGATTGTGTAATTTTTACTATATGTTACACCCTGATCAGTTTTAGGTAAAATCAGATGACTATATCTTATAGCCGCCGCAGTCGGATGGAAATTAACCTTAAGTATGAAGAACTATTTGGATTTTTGTGATAACTTAACCAAACTCACAAACTTGCTTTTGCTTGTCAAATTTGATCCTTTTCCCTTGTGACACACGAAGTTGCAACATTATTCAGTTAACTAAGCTAAAAAACGGAAACCATACATATGGTATCCGCTGGGGAAGACAATATTATTAAAATTAATCAGTTTTCCGGTCCGTCGTTAATTCAAGTAGCCGAGCTGCGTACACATATTTCAAGCGTACGACATCTGATATCACTATTAGAAAATAATGAAAAATTGTGGCTTAGCTTTTATATCGAAGGGCGGGCCCAGGTTTGCATCAATCAACTTGACTTTAACGGTCTAGTCATTCGCGAATTATGCTCTCATACCATTTGGTCAAATTCTGCAATTAACAACATTTCACATTATGCCTAACTTGTAGCAATAAAATTAGATTAAAATTCTGAAATTGGAGGATTTTTGCTATATTTGGCCAGTGCTGATGGAAATATTCGTTTGCTTCGCTGGCGTCTTAAAAATCCATCGGACATCTACTTACAACTTCAAATTGATATCACTAAGCAAATAACCTATAGAGAACTCATTTCATACAAGCAAAAGTGGCCAAGCAAATGGACGCAATGTCAGAGTGAAATTATTTTGACTTTCAGTTCAGTTGGCTGCCAGAGCTCGTTGCTTGCTCAGTAAGCAAAACACAAACCATGCGCGCTATGAAATACCCTTGACGCTTACTACGTTTTTGTAATCAATATTTTGTATGAAAAAACACTAAAAAAGAAATAAATTTATAATAAATGACGATAAAATAAATTAAATATGTTGTTTTATGAATGTTACATATTTTTTAAGGGTGAAAAATCTTGATATATTTTTTTTACTTCTAGGTTATTTGCTTAGTGTTGATATACATCTGTTGAATATATCGCCTTAAACAAAAATAACATACGTGTACACTTAACATTGATCGACATTAACATTAATCGATTAATATATTTTGGTATTATGCATACACTGAAGTATGGTCACACTATTTTTGATTTACTTGTACTTCTCTACTGTGCTTGTGGCGTTAGCGTGCGTGTTTTTTAAAAAGCTCCTAGAGCCGAAAATATAAAACGAATAATATTCAATAATATAACTTAAACAAATTGTTGTTTCAGTAGTTAGAATTATTTATTTCAGTTTTCCAACAGGTTATGGGCCCAGTCCATGCCTCTAGAAAAGTTTTATAAATCGTTAAATTAAATTGTGAAATTATTCGTACCTAACTGTTCTTCGCATACTAGTGTGTGTGTGAACACTAGGAAACATGGAAAAGCAAAACGCAATATTTGGAAATTTAAAATTTGCGTAGTTTTTGAAGAATTAAATATATTAAAAGTCATTGATGAAAATTTGCCTGATGAGGTAGATGATACCTGGAACAAAGCAGAGCGGTGCGCAAAATGCATTATAGTAGAACATTTAAGTGACACGTTCTTGAATTGCGCAGAAAGCGACATAACGGCTCGGCAAATTCTTAGGAATTTAGACGCCGTGTTTTGAATAAATTTAATATGAATGATTGCAATGCAGTCAGTACCCCATTACTAAGCAAATTAAACTATGAGTGCGATTTGACTCAGATGAGAGCTCTAATGCGCCATGTCGTAATCTAATTGGCTGTTTAATGTACATAATGTTATGTACACGTCCCGATTTAACTACAGCAGTTAATATTTTAAGTAGATATACATAGTAGCAAGAATAATACAGAACTAAGGCAATGCTTAAAAAGAGTTTTGAGATACTTGAAAGAAAGCATTGATATAAAATTGATATATAAGAAAAATACTCAATGTGAAAATATATTAGTAGGCTATGTTGACTCTGATTGGGGGAAATTAAATTGGCAGAAAAATACAACAGGCTATTAATTCAACATGTTTGATGCAAACCTTATTGGCTGGAATACCAAAAGGCAAAATTCAGTTGCAGCTTCGTCTACCGAAGCAGAGTATATGGCTCTATATAAAGCTGTAAGAGATGCCCTTTGGCTAAAGTCACTTCTGAATAGTGTAAATATAAAGCTTGAAATACCCATTAAAATCTATGAGGACAACCAAGGTTGTATAAGCATAGCGAATAATCCCTCATGTCATAAAAGATCAAAACACATTGATATTAAATACCATTTTGCAAGAGAGCAAGCTGAAAATAATGTTATTTTTATTGAGTATTTAATTTAATCATTGAATCAATTTTTAGTTGCCAGATTATGGAACTGAAAAGCTGCAGTTATTACTATTTAAGTTCATTAATTAATTCTAAAAATTTTGAAGTACTGAAACATTGTTAATCTAAAGTATTTAATGTAATTGTAAGTTGGTTTTTGAAATGTTATCTGATCGAGTTTTCTGGGATTTCCCTGATCCGTGCAGTAAATGCTGGATAATACATTGTACACTCCAAGTAAGGACACTAGCCACAACTAGAATAAGGTTGTAATGATTTTTATTTTTTGATTGTTAAGTTTTAATTGTTGTTATTGAGTGGGCGGGTTCAATATATCGCCTTAAACAAAAATAACATACACTTAACATTGATCGATATTAACATTAATCGATTAATGTATTTTGGTATTATGCATACACTGAAGTATGGTCACACTATTTTTGATTTACTTGAACTTCTTATCTACTGTGCTTGTGGCGTTAGCGTGCGTGTTTTTAAAAAAGCTCCTAGAGCCGAAAATATAAAACGAATTATAATCAAATTAAACAAATTGTTGTTTCAGTAGTTAGAATTATTTATTTCAGTTTTCCAACAGGTTATGGGCCCAGTCCATGCCTATAGAAAAGTTTTATAAATCGTTAAATTAAATTGTGAAATTATTCGTACCTAACTGTTCTTCGCATACTAGTGTGTGTGTGTGAACACGAGGAAACATGGAAAAAGCAAAACGCAATATTTGGAAACTTAGAATTCGCGCAATTTTTGAAGAATTAAATATATTAAAAGTCATTGATGAAATTTGCGTGATGAGGTAGATGATACCTGGAATAAAGCAGAGCGGTGCGCAAAAAGCATTATAGTAGAACATTTAAGTGACTCGTTCTTGAATTGAGCAGAAAACGACATAACGGCTCGGCAAATTCTTAGAAATTTTTACGCCGTGTATGAGTGAAAAAGTTTGGCTTTGCAGTTGGCGATACCCAAACGTTTGCTCTCGCTTAAACTAAATAGTGACTGTACACTGCTGAAGTATTTTAATATTTTCGACGCACTAATAGGTGAGTTATTAGCATCTGGTTCGAAAATTGATTAAATGGATAAAGTGTCACATTTGTTATTAACTCTACTCCCGTCATATAACGGTATGATTACAGCAATTGAAACATTGTCCACAGACAATTTAATTCTAGCTTTTGTAAAGAATAGGCTGCTAGATCAAGAGATTAAAATTAAAAATGAAATTAACGATACAAGTGGAAAAGTTATGAAAGCAGTTGTTGAAAAGAATAACAGTATTAAGAGTTCACTTAAAAATAAGGCAGTTAAGCAAAAGATGTTTAAAGGTAAACAGAAATCGAATATTATATGTTATCACTGTGGCAAGGTAGGGCACATTAAAAAGGATTGCTATCATTTTAAGAGAATATCATATATCTATATATATAAAATGCTTTGTCCTCACAGACTGACTGATTGACTATATCACAGCCATGGCCAAACCACAAGTCCTAGACTCTTGAAGTTTTTTTTTGAAAAATCAGAAAAAAAATTTCCAGATTCGTATGGGTATTTTTATTTTTTAGTTCCACCGGCAACCTATTTTAAAAAATAAAAAACATTTAATTAAATTGCATTTAATGCAAGCCCGCTAAACAAGCATTGATAACGTTCAATGCGTGTGTACGCATACATACACAATTTTAGCGTGAGCAACTGAAAGAGAGCCAGAGAACAACAGTTAGACTCGACTGCAAAGAGAAACATGGCATTTGTTTTTGTGTTCGCTTTTGCATGTGCGTAAGTGCGAGCAAGATCGCCAATGTTGTTGGTTTGTTCCTGTGAACGAATAAGTGATTTTTACTGCGTTCTTTGTCATACATAAGTGTGTACATATGAATCGGCTGCTGTGAGAATTGACGACAATGCTTTACTCATTCTTTGCTGCCCCTTAAGTTTTGTATGTAGTCTCTAATACCCTGTACCATTAAAGTGTCTTATTAAGAAATTTCTACATTAAAAAAATTGTTTTTATTTATAAAACAGCCCAGTACAGTTAGCCTTTCTTTATGAATTTGTTAATTTTTCGGTGTTTTACCTTCAAAAATATTGATGGCAATAACGTTGAAAGCGTTAATGGTATTTTATAGTAGTAGGCATTTTCTTGAACACTTTTGGTTGTATGGAATGAACTGTCTGTGGGTTATTTGCTCACTAATCTATATATATAAAATGTTTTGTCCTCACTGACTCATTGACTGATATATCACAGCCATGGCCAAACCATATGTCATAGATACTTGAAGTTTTTTTTAAAAAATCAGAATAATTTTTTACAGATTCGTATTTTAATTCCACCCGCAACCTATTTTAAAAAATAAAAAACATTTAATTAAATTGCATTCAATGCACGCTCGCTAAGCAAGCATAGAAAACGTTTAATGCGTGTGTACCAGAGAACTGCAATGGTAAAAAATTTCTGAGCTGTATTAACATTGCTCGAGCCCATTATGCTCGTTTGCACTTTGGGCATGTGGTCGTTTCAGACGTTTGAGCTGAGCATTTAAAGAGTTTCGACTTTGGGCCAACTGTAAATTTGGTGGTGGTTTTTGGTCATTTTTTTTGTGCGAGGTTGCGAACACATTTTTTCAACGAAAACACCGCGCGTGGACCACTAGCTGCGGATATTAGCGCAACTTTGTGTATATGTATGTACTCGTATTGTATATATTCTATGTATGTATGTATTGTCTGCATGCACTTACATTGTTGGGCTGCCTGAATGAAATAGTATTGAAAATATTAAAACTAACGGATTGTTTCTTACAATATTACAATATTGTAATAGAGATGTATTTTGTATGCCTGAATGATTGACCTAGTAAACTTTCTCAATGGGTCTAGAGGATAACAGGTAGTGTATTATTTTCCATTTTGTAGGCCTGATAAAGTTTACTACCTGAGTGAGCATTGTGGGCTCACCTAATCAAATGGACAGTTTAGAAATTTTCCTATGACTTGTAACAAAGTAACAGGTTGTGTATTTAAAATTTTTGCAACATTTGTTGCCTCAAACTCAAAAATAATATTTGTTATTAA
>JAEIFG010001479.1:0-34737 GCA_018901795.1 Drosophila sp. st01m | reverse complement strand
TAAGCTTGTGCTGAAGTCCTGCATGCCACACTCTATCGAGAGCCTGCTGAATATCCAAATAGGCTTCAACGATATACTCTTTTCCATAAAAACTTTCCAGACCGAAATTCACTACGCGGTGTAGCTGCTCAGGTGTGCCATGCCTGAGTCGAAATCCAAACTGAAACTTTGGAATAGCATTATTTAATTGCCTGGCATTGATTGGAACCGGTCCAATGAGGCAAGATGCACCTTCCACATTTGCGCTCCTTGGTACAATAATTTTTGGTATGATCAAAGGCAAAACAACGGTAACATTGACGCATATCAACATTTTTTCTCGGCAGTTCCATTCTGACTCTTTGACGACCAAGTTTATTTATTTTTAGTGCTGCTCGGTTATTAATAGCCCTTTTGATGTCTATAAACCAAACGTTCTGGCCAGAAGCCTTGCCTGCATCCGGTTCAGAAGAGTTTGAATACTGTGACTTCACCGTTGGGGGTATTCACCACAATGTGACCTTCGGAGGTGAACGCATTTAAGATTTGCTCAACTGGCGTCGAAGCAGCCAAGTTGCACACCAGAGCCCTATATGCTCTGTCCTCAGGGAGACTTACTTAGTTTTTAGTGATAGCTCTGTGGGCATCAGAGGCACAGGGGTATATGCGCAGGTTGCCATTACGCGCTATTTTGAGTTCATACAAGTCAGACGATACCATCGAGTCGAAAAATCTTTCTAAGGCTGGAACGTCACTGGAACTGTTATTTGACTAGGTTTTGGAATCTTCTTTGTCACTGGAATTTCAGGCTGCCAAGGTTCTTCTTCTCTGTTAGTTTCGACCTGTTGAATGTCCATACTATTTTCGTCCTCTTGACAGTCTTCGTGGTTTGCAAGAGCAGCAAAATGATTTGAATCAAGAAAATTTCCTATTTTCGATTACTTGGGCTCTTTTTGTCGAACTTTTTGGTGAGACTGGTAGGCTTCTCTTCTTGGGCGGAACTTTTTGCCAATAGACTGAAGCCGGCTGGAATGTGGGCGTATTAGTATTTTTTTCCAGTTGCGGCAGTAGACGACAATTTTCAGAAGTTTCGTGGTTAGACAGGTTTAATTGACTTGAGCTGCTAACCATAAGAGGCTCCCTGCCAGATGAGGGCGACCCTCCATATGACCAGGAGTCCCTCCAGATGACCAGGTAGTTGAGCTGCGGTCGAGGCTACTGAGAATGTAACAGAAGCTGTGGTAGGAATAATGGTGGCCCCATTGGCGAAAATAGAGGCATCTTAAAAAAAGTGCTTTGAAAAAAAAATTTTTTCTTAACTTTGCCCGCAACTTTAGTTGGTTAAAACCCTCCCTTTCCTTCTATATAAAAAAAGATTGAGAGGGGGTGTGGTGCTGTTAAGCTTATTAGTCAGCTTTAGGTCAGATATACTATCATTGTCCATTGCCAATTATTAAATTTAATCAGTTAAATAATAAAATTTTCTAAATATTATTACAGTTCTTTTCCCTTTTTTTATTTAGTTTCCGTGTTGTCCTTTTAGGTTTAAGTAGTTTCCTTTTTAGGTTTTTTAAGTAGTTTTAAGTGTTTTGTATCTTGAATAAATAACACGACTGTGCTTTTCTTCTGTCTGAATCAAACTGATCTCAACTTTATTTCTTAGACTTAAGTTAGGCTAAATGTATACAATGTTCTGTTGGCGACATGTAGCTGCGAAAGTGCTGTGTCGGCAGATCTGGATTCTTTAGTGGGAGCTGTCGCAATCGACATCCTGTCTAAACGCGGTGTCAGCATTGCGACAAAGTATTCCATCAGCATTGCAACAAAGTATTGCCACAGAGTTAGTTTCGTGTGGGCAATGAACTTCTTGGCGGTTTGACGGGTGGTGCCGAATAGTATATACCCTGTATAGCAGATTCGGTAACTCCTCCCCCTGGAATGAAGTGAGGGCCACATCGAAGGAATGGCCGGAACGTAATTAAATGGAATTTCCGCCGGGACGACCGTAATGCTTCTTTTCTTGAAAGTCAGGATACATGCCGTGCATATGGTCGATAATATAAGTAGTCCGTAAAGCGTGTAGAGGTGATTTGTCGCTGAAGTCTTCATGACAATTATGTCGTCTTGGCTTGATAACGACTGAAGGTGGAGTTTGTGCAAATTTATATCTTCGAACGTGTTGTTTATGCTCAATTGTTTGAAAGATTTAACGGAGAGTTCGGTCTTTTGTTCGAAATCCATTACAGAGTCGTCGTATGTCAAGCCGTTAATTTTGACCGTACAGTTGTCGAAGGTTAGTATTGCTGACCCCTTGATTACGAAGGGCTTCTGGCATGAAGGTGTGACATTGGTATTTACGGAGTTAAAGATGAAAATGTGACGTTCTTCGATTTCTCTGATGATTTCTTGCCGGCCAACGTCTTTGATGTCGCAGGTTGCTGTTTGGTTGTAGAGAATCCCTTTGAGGCAATGGATGTTTACTAGGTTGGTTTGGGTCCGAGCACTCTCGCAAATATATGTCTGGTGTATTTTAGGACATTTTTCTTTGAAATACAACATTTGGTCGTTTTGGTCATATAGAATATAGTTGGGTACAATCAGAAATTTAGTTTGATTTAAGGGCAAGGGAACAATGTGTGCGAGTTTATACATTTGTTTGTAAAATATAGGTATTTTAACATGGAATGTTATATAAAAATTATTAATATACGTTTCTAAAGTTAACAATCTGTATAAATGTTCGTCGGATTCTAGGGTTACATTTTGGTTTGTTATGAATTCGTTTATGGATTGAATTTCTTTTTCTGACAGAATAAATTTAGGTATTATGTTTAATTTAGTTAACAAAATGCTTTCTGCTATGTTATTTATGTGATTGTGTAAGATATCTATATTAAAGTTTATTCTGGTGATATATTGAATTAAGTGTATTTCGTTATTTTCATTATCTAATGTTTTGTATATATTGTTGTCATGGCTTTTAATAAAATTGTTAATTATTTCTTGTTCTTGGTTAATGTGATTGGTAATGTTTTCAAATCTAATGATGGCTTCTTTGTTAAATAATGTTTGTTTATTGATTTGATTAGTTATTTGATTTTCGTTTTCCTTTACAACATTAAATTTATCATTAATAGATTGGGCGTCACTTGCGTCCATATTTCCTGTAACAACTTTTATCATGCTGCCGAGACCGTTTATTAATCCTCTCTTCTCCCTTTTTTTGGGTAGTAATGTATTTATTTTTGTTTTTAATTGATCTACCTTTGCTTTAAGAGCATCAATGATTTCTCTCGAAGAACTTACTTGTTTTAAGTTATTGATTGCTGTTTCAAATTTTTCTGTGTTTTCTACCAGGCTTTTTATGTTTATTTTGTGGAGTAAATGTTTGTAAGAGTTTATAACTCTTGCTCTTCCCAGGTCTATCTTTGCGATTTTGTCATGTTCCTCCAGCTGTTGAATTTTGACAATTTGCGCTGTTACACAGCAAAATCTGGAAAATATGACTGTAATTACTATTTTGTTCTTTTCTTGATTTTTGATTTGTGGATTTTTTGATCCTTGTGTGAAATAAGGGTTAGACCGTTGTCTTGTTTTACGGTGTGTTTGGTGAATCGCGGAGTAAGTTTGTTCCTCCTGTTCTCTTTCCTAAATATAGTTTTACCTACTTCGATTGTTTCTGGTGTATCTCTTTTTCGTTGCTCTTTGCTATTCTGTCTTTCATTTTGCTGTCCATAGTTTCTTTAATATCCGGGTAGATGATGTTACGATATTCGTTAAGTTTTTGTAGATAGTCGTGTTCGTTATTGTGGGTAACTTCCTGAGTTAGTAAATGGGGTCTCCCGTGAAAAATCTCGAATGGTGTGTATTTTGTTGTTGAGTGTATCGAATTGTTGTAAGTTGTCAGAGTTTCGAAAAAAATGTCTTCGTGGTCACAATTGAGTTTTTCCGTTTTTCTCTTATTTAGTATTATTCTATAAATCTCGGTTAGAGATGAATGGAGTCTTTCCACTGGGGAATTACTAAAGGACTGTTGAAATGACGTGAAGTGTAGCACTATATTATATTGAGCACAGAAGTCTTTAAAAAGTTTATTCGCGAATTCCGAACCTTGGTCACAAATTAGTTTTTGGGGAATACCGAATGTCGAAAGGAAGTTTCTCACGGCTCTGACTATGTTAAGACTGTCTCTAGTCGGAAGTGTATACCCTGAAGCGAATTTTGAAAATTTGTCAATAATTGTTAAAATTGTCTTCCCGTTAATAGTATAAATGTCAATATGTATGATTTGCATTGGAGAAGAGGGGTTTCGGTTTCTGAATATAATGGAATATCGTCTGTGGTTCTAATTCTATGCTTCACGAGGTTAGTAAAGGTAAGATTAGCTCCCTCTTGATGAAAGAGTTTCGGGAATTTCTTGCACAAATTTTTGAGTGCTGTAAACTCTTCTGTGTTTAGATGATCAGTCCGCAGTTGGTTCAAGATGTCGATTTTGTCTTTCGGAACACTGTTACTGATTCTAGAAATGGCGTTAATTTCAATAAAATCGTTCTCAGTATATTTCTTAACTTGTAATTTTGAGTCAAGACACAGTTTTTGCTTGTCTTGTGATAAATTGATTACTTCCATGAAACTAGAGTTATTTTCTGCTTGGTATAACCCCCCTGATATGAAGATATCGTCCGAGATTTGCGTTGTGTCGCACCAAAATGAGCCGTTATTAAGACTCACGGGGAGTTTGACTATGTTTTTAGAAGCTTCGTCAAGAATATGCAGTTCAGATGTTGTATTGTTTTCCGTGTACATTTTAATATTGAAACGTTGGGTCTTTAGTATTGATTTTGGAATATCGACTATTGCTTTTAGTTCGTGTAGAATGTCCATACCGATTAGTCCATCGAAAAAAGGGTGGAATTTGAATATAATTAGTGGATAACGTGTACTATCCGAAAATTCTTTGAAAACAGGTAGTATTGTTTTTTGATAAACCTTATGTACGTTAAGTGCAGTTTTGATCAAAATTGGGTCCTTTAGGTTAATTTGGTCTGGTTGGCAGACCGAATTTGGGTTAATGAATGACATGGTCGCCCCTGTGTCTATCAAGAATTTTAGAGGGTATCCGGATTTTAGATGGATTACAATATATGGTAAGGGGGACCCGGGCTCTTCTTTAACTAAGTATCCTGTTTGCTTCTCGAGGCTCTTTGTGGAAAATTCGAGTCCTCGTCTATGTTATGTAATTGAGCATTATGCTCGAATTCGGTCGAAGTTTGTTCAAGGTTGTGGAATGAGCCTTTAGCCCTATTGTGGTTAGAATTTTCGGGTTTTCTTTGTTCGTAATTTCGGCTAGTTTGATAGTCTTTTGGCATTATGGCCGGTACGTTGGTTTTTTTTGCGTTGGAAGTTATCTCTTTCGTTCGATGCGTATTGTTGAGAGTGTCTTTTCTTTCCGTAATCTCTTGATTCAGAACCGTAGTCCCGATTGCCCTGATATGAACTACGTGGATTGGTTTGTCCTTTAAACCCAAGCTGTCTAGTTTCTTGCTTCCTCTTATTTTCTTGGAAGTAAATATCTCTTTCTTTTATGGCCCATTCGAAGGCTTCCTGGAGGTTGGTAGGTCTCATAGATCTAACTGCTAGTCCCAGTGGGCCTCTAATGCCCGTTAAAAATGTATTCAAGCAAGTATTTGCGAATAATTCCTTCTTAGTTTTTATAAGTATTGGTTCGTGTTCTTTAGTATCCGTCAATTTGAAAAGGGTGGTCCTGATTTCGCAAATTTGTTCAAACAAGGATTGGATTGGCAGTTGGGCGTAGACGAGGTTATGTAATTCGAACATAAGGTCTTGTTCGTCTCGCTTGTCGGAACAATGCAAAATTAATGCATCTTTAATCTCATCCCAGTTAAGGCCAGCCCCAGATGTGTGAACCGCATCATCGGCTTTGCCTTCAATTTTCTGCCTAATTGCCCTTAGAAGCATTTGTCCGTAAGGTGTCTTGTCAGTGCCTCTAATTAAAAGCAGGATCTCCTCCACGTTGTTGATGAAATCACTAAGTTTCTTTGGATTACCATCATAGGGTGGTAGAAAGCGGATCACGTCCGGAATTCTAAGGGACGAAACCAAGTCTACCTGATTAGCCGGCATAGCGGCTTGATTAGGTGGAGGTGAGCTAGTTGCGGAATTCATTGATGGTGACGAAGGTGGTCTTCTAACAGTTTCTAGTGTCAAGTGTTCGGGTTCTTCCCTAATGTCCGTAAGGCTTGTGCTAAGTCTAACCTTACTCCTAGTGTTTGGGATAAGCCTCTTAACTTTCCCAAGAGTAGACATCTAAGTAGCAAAAAGGGAAGAGAAAATTTTTGATTGGAATTGGTTTCTCGGTTCTATCCTATTGCTGTATTTTGTTTCTTTTTGTTTTAAGGTTGCTGGGGAAAACGAAAGTTATGTACTGAATTTTGTATATTGTGTAGGTTTCTTAAATTAAGTGTGTGTAGTGTAAATTCCTTAAATTAATTGTGTGTGGTGTAGATATCTTAAGTTAAGTGTATGTAGTGTAAATTCCTTAAATTAGTTGTGTGTGGTGTAGATATCTTAAGTTAAGTGTATGTACTGTTGAAGTTGTAGAAAGAAGTTTTCCTTGATTGTTATGTGTTTCACTATCTGTAATTAATCAACAATGTTATTGTTTCTTACATATGTATATTTATTCTCTGACCGCTTAATAATAATGTTTCGGCTGGTGTACAAAACTTAACATTAAAGGTTTGAATATGAGAAAGATAGAGTAAGTGAATATTTATATTAGTTAATTTATTTTTGTTAAAAAGAAAAATTTATGTATTCGTTTAGGTTGGCTCTGAATATTTCGTTGAGTTACGCTTCAGTGACCTATTCAAATCGATTCATGTTGCGTCCAGCGTGTCAACTCTATGTTAACTTGCTTCAGTGACCTATTCAATCATGAGTTGATTTGCGTCCAGCGTTAGAAATTTCGAGCTTTGAGATTTTATATTTGTATGTGGTTTTTTTTTTTTTTTTATTTTATTTTATTTTATTTTTTTTTTTTTTATTATATATTTTTTTTTTTTTATCAAAAGTTTTATTGGGAAACATTTTTTTTTATTCCCACTGTACTTGTGGTATCATACCGCGCAGCTGGTATACGTATAAGTTCGAACGAACCTATGAATGCAACCGTTGAACTGCCGCGGTGGTTTTATCGAATGCATCAGAGACCCAATCGAACCAATTCGTGTTGCGTCCAGCGTGTCGGAGCGTTAACTCGACTTGCCTCAGTGACCTGTTCAACAACGAACGATTCGTGTCTCGAGCACGACGCAACCCGTCTTTGTCATACCATTGGTTGTGTTCCAACCGTTTGCCCTATCGCTGTTTGCACGTCACAACGAACACGTTGTCGATGTTGGAAGACAACATCGAACATATTGCTCGGTTGTAACGAACCTTCGCGACGTGTGGGCGTATGGCCTGACGTTGGAATTTTCAGAAGAATTGTAAAAACATTGCACTTGTTTCTTGTTTCATATGTGATAAATAATAGAATTTCACCATTTTACTATATAGAGTAGCTTTTATAGACATTTTTATGTGTATTGATCGTTATAAAACATACGTATAAAGAAGAAGCAAAAACTCATTTTCATTCTTTTCTTTTCTTTGTTTTCCATTTTATTATTTTTTTCCTTTTTATTCGCTTTGTACACCAGCGTTCACATCACTTTCACAAAATAGCTCTATAAACTTATTTGGCATTGGCCAGTACTCACAATACCAATATTATCCAATTCATCCTTGGGTTAGTAGTTTAGTTCGTAGAAACGGCTGCGCCAGTTACCAGATGGAGGCCTTTATATAGGTGTCCACGCTGAGTTTTCCGTGTTGTCCTTTTAGGTTTAAGTAGTTTCCTTTTTAGGTTTTTAAGTAGTTTTAAGTGTTTTGTTTCTTGAATAAATAACACGACTGTGCTTTTCTTCTGTCTGAATCAAACTGATCTCAACTTTATTTCTTAGACTTAAGTTAGGCTAAATGTATACAATGTTCTGTTGGCGACATGTAGCTGCGAAAGTGCTGTGTCGGCAGATCTGGATTCTTTAGTGGGAGCTGTCGCAATCGACATCCTGTCTAAACGCGGTGTCAGCATTGCGACAAAGTATTCCATCAGCATTGCAACAAAGTATTGCCACAGAGTTAGTTTCGTGTGGGCAATGAACTTCTTGGCGGTTTGACGGGTGGTGCCGAATAGTATATACCCTGTATAGCAGATTCGGTACCGGGGTTGGGGGAGAAATAAAGTCCCCATTTGGGGGGTGCACGGTGATCTTGCGCAGTTAAACTCAGTGCCCACTGATAAGAGAGTGCTATTAATAGCAGTGAGCAGAGTTAAATCTGTTTAAATTGGTTAGCTGAAACTTTGTGAAGGGCGACACGACCGTTTTCAGTTATAAGTTTTTTTTTTTTTTTTTTTTGGAAACAACTGAAACTATTTAAAATAACTTATACTACGGTGAATAATGATTTCTTGGGAGTATTTACATATGTAAATACTTAAACCTAAATAGGAAACTTAGAAAGGAATTCATTCAAGCAATTAATTTATAAATCTGCTCGGCAGGTCTGTAGGGTGAATGCGCTGGAACATTCTTCTCGCTCTCAGTCCCATTACACGCCTCCTCGTCAGGAGTTTTCGGGCCAATTGGTTATTACGCGGTTGCTTGTTTGTTTATGACATCGCCAATCCTTGGAATTTTCAGCTCTTGTTCGATGTCTTTGTTGCGAATGAACCAAGCCGCACCAGATAGCTTACGCAAGATTTGCGACTGCGCCACACGAATTTTGTTGAGGTGCGACTTTGCGGTGATGCCATACACTTGGATGCCGTATTTCCAAATAGGAGCCAAGACAACCCCATAAATTTTGGCCTTGGAAATTTAAAGCTTGTATCCCGGCCTAAGGAGCCAACGCACAGTTTTCAGTGACTGCAGATTTGCGACTGAATTTACGCTTTGAACAGCAAAAATATAATATGAGGGCTACTTCCCAAAAGTTTGGAAGTCTGCTTTCCATAAACAGATGCAACATCCGAACTCTGCATGTCATTCAGCCTCCCCTACCTTCTGCAATAGTTGGCCTCCTCCGCCTTAAAAGAAGAGTTAGAAAAGAATTTGCAAGAACAGGAGATGTCCGAATACAGCACATATACAGAAGGTTATCCAACCGGCTCCATAAAGTGCTGTCCCCCGGAAAACAGCAACAGAAAAACAACCTGCTAGAGAACTTGGGCACCGATGAGTCGTTCAAATTCTCTCTGTGGAGAATTACCAAAAGATTTAAGTTTCAGGATTCTTAGAAATCTGCTTTAAGGTGCCCGTCTGGCGAATGGTGCCACACTTCGCAGGATAAAGCAGAAGTGTTTGCAAGCAACTTGGAACAACGATTCAAGCCGTATGCATTTGCTGATGCGAATCATTGTCGTCTGGTGCCGGAATCCCTTAATAAACCATTCCAAATGTCATTATCTGAGGATCCTGTCATTCTCGACGAAGTTAAACAAATTGTTGCTTTGTTGAAGCCAAAAGAAGCCCCGGGACATGATTTCCTGGCAACAGAGCCATACGTATCGTACCAGATCAAGCTCTACGGTTTCTGGAACTAATCTATAAGAGCGTCCTACATGAGGGCTACTTCCCAAAAGATTATGGATTGGTTGATTCTAAACAGACTACGCGACGCTGAAACAGTTGTATTGGCGATTCCCGATTTCCAATTCGGATTCCGAACTCAACATGGCACACCTGAGCAACTCCATAGAGTCGAAAATTTTGCGCTAGAGGCCCTAGAGAATATTGAATATGCGGTAGCAGCTTTCTTGGATATTCAACAAGCTTTTGATACAGTATGGCATCCGGGACTGCTACATAAAGCAAAAAAAAATCCTAACACTTCAGCTATTCAAACTGGTAAGAAGCTTTTTCTCAGGACATAAGTTTTGCGTAATGACCGATTGATGTATATCTTCCGTTAAAAACATTGAAGCTGGATTACCCCAAGAAAGCGTATTAGGCCCCACATTATACTCTATCTTCACTTCGGACATGCCCATTCAGACAGCAGTCACTGTTCTAGAGCGCAATAATGTTCTGATCGCGACATACGAAATGTAACATTCACAAAACGAATAAGTAGCTGCCGCAGTGCCCCGCTTAATGGAAGAGTGCTTGACCACAAGTCCTCTTTGAAATACCTTGGGGTCATTCTCGACAGGAGTTTGACCTTTGCAAGACATGTGACTTCGATACAAAAGTCATTTAAATCCAAGGTAGCAAAAATGTCATAGTTACTTGCAGCTCGTAACAAACTATCGCTCACCAATAAAGTAACAATATATAAGACCATATTAGCGCCAGACCTGTTTAACGCTACACAGGTGTATGGAATTGCTAACAAAATTCGGGTGTTCCAGGCAAAAACATTGAGGAAGTTCACAAGCGCTCCATGGTATATGAGAACCAGAGATATTGAACGCGATCTGAAAGTGCCAAAAATTGGAGACAAACTTCAGGAGTTATCGAAAAGTATAATGAACGACTAGAATCACATTCCAATACACTAGCTAGGCTTCCAAGCATATCGGCCAAACGAATTGCTAACCATCGGAAAATAAGAAGACTCAAACGCCTTCAACCTGAAGACCGGGTTGACCGGGACTTCACTTAAAAACTTATTATTGTTAGCTCATTATCATTTCATTTACGCATCATAGTACGCATCATATAACTTGTAAATAACATAGATATTAAATAGTGTAAATAGTTAAGATTAGATTAAGTTGCCCAAAAAGGGTAATAGTAAGCTTGTTGAGTTAAGAAATAATAAATGTAATATAAAAAAGAGCTTTCTTTACGAGCGCTATTTTAAAGTTCTACAAGACGGACTGTCCTCCAAAACAAAAAGAATCAGAGCAGGGGTACCACAGGGAAGTGTGTTAGGTCCAACACTGTACAGCCTGTATACTCACGGCATGACTTCAGCTGACAACATGTCGCTTGCTGATCCCAATGACATGTTTTTGCTACCTTTGCAGACGACACTGCAGTCCTGGCCAGAGATAATTGTGTCTATACAGCCACAGATTCGCTTCAGCTTTATCTAAAAAAATTAGAGTCATGGGTCTTTCGCTGGAACATCACAATCAATCCGGAAAAGTGTGTTTCCGTAACGTACACACAATCCTCACCCAATCGGACGCCCACAAATACCTCGGTGTCACTCTGGATAAGCGTCTAACATATCAACGCCACGTATCGGACGTAGCTCGGCGACTCAAAAACAAGGCAAACAGCTTGGCTTGGCTCCTTAGGCCTGGAAACAAGCTTTCAATTTCCAACTAGGCCAAATTTTATAAGGTTGTCTTGGTTCCTATTTGGAAATACAGCATCCAAGTGAATGTCATCACCGCAAAGTCACACCTCAACAAAATTCGTGTGGCGCAGTCGCAAATCTTGCGTAAGCTATCTGGATCGGCTTGGTTCATTCGCAACAAAGACATCGAACAAGAGCTGAAGATTCTAAGGATTGGCGATTTCATAAACAAACAAGCAACCGCGTACCTAAACAAATTGGGAAACCACCCGAAACAATTGGCCCGAAAACTCCTGACGAGGAGGCGTGTAATGGGACTGAGGGCGAGAAGGCTTCAGCGCATTCACCCTACAGACCTGCAGAGCAGATTTATAAATTAATTGCTTAAATGAATTCCTTTCTTTGTTTTCCTATTTAGCTTTAAGTATGTACATATGTAAATACTCCCAAGAAATTATGATTCACTGTGGTATAAGTTCCCATAAACAGATCACCACCACTTACTTTGCTAACCCTAGCCAATGCGTTTTAACATTTCCACTTTTGTATGAAATGTCCGCAAATACGATCAATCGTTTACAAAAGGGTTGGTGAAAAGGGTACCCATGTTAGGGTTAGTAAAGTGGCTACCCATGCTAGATTTAATATATAATGAAATGCTGATTTTATTTTTTTTTTTTAAATATTTAATTGATCTATATTTTTATTAAAACTAAAAAAAAAATCAATCCATTTTGGCCTCCTCCTTGTTTTTGCTGCAGCTGGTATTTTTGAAATGCCGCTTTTTTTGCAATTGCATGGCCCTGCGAAGTTGGTCTTCTGCTGGACCACCATCATTCAATTTATTGATTGCATCTGAAAATGAAATTAAAATGAAAGCATTAATTTTGATTGTAACAAAGTGCAATTACAATGTATTTAATAATACTTACCAATCAAGGCTTTATAAAAAAAATATGGATTTTTAATGCAGTTTTGCCTTGTACCTCATCAACGTTATGGGCCAAAATATTTTTTTAATTTTTTGGCATCATTAAGGCATCATTAAGGTCTTCATGGCATAAAGAGTAATTATAAAAATAAAACTATTTTGTCCGTTTTTTTATAAATTCTTTAAAAATGACTGCATAATTCTGTCAATAAATTTTAAATAAATACAAACGTAAAGCTCTATGTTTGTGTCCGTAATCTCCTGATTGATTTCGTAGAGATTTTCTACTGTCTGGATCGGAAATTTTTGTATCACTTGTTGTCCCACGCTTTGTTGCTATCCCATGCTCTGAATTGTTGCTGTTTGGTCCGTGGATGCTTCAAGAAGGACATTTTGACCAACTAAATATAAATAAAATTAAGTTTTGTTGCTTATTAATCTGACAAGAAATTTTCGCATGACGCCCAAATCGATTAAATGCATCAAGTCCAATGGAATTTGGGTAACCATTTTAACATCCAAGATTTCAAAAGGTGTAATTTTTGTTAATTTTTGTTGGGGGGTGAAAATTTTTTCGTCCATTCCCATCTTAAAATCATTATTTTCGTAAAACACATTCTCACTTTCAAAAGCAAAGACTTTTGAATGATTTAACTTGTCTTGATATTTTTATCAAATGCTGTTTTAGCCTTCTTTTATGCCTTTCACTATACATTTTTATTAATTAATTTCGCTAACCACCGTCAATTAATATGGCAATTAATAAATAAAATTTACCGGCACTTTTTAACGAAAATCACTCGCGTCGCTCGTCACAATTGTAAAGCTGTCGAAAATTTTGTCAACATACAACAAGCAAAACGAAAAAAACGACACATGCACACGATTGTTTTTGTAATCACTCGCACAGACATAGACAATAAGAATAACCGAACGCAGAAGACATTAAGAATGTTCGCGAAATTACGAAAATGAGTGCAATGCATAATCGTTTAATTTCGTTTACGCTTTGTGTCGCATTCGTGCGCACAAATTTTTTCTGCTGGTGGTTCGGTGACCCATGAGGGAAGTAGCCGTGTGGGTGGTTCAAACATGAAATTTAGGGTCAATCGCCACCTTCAGAACGACAGGGTTATTATAAGTAGTAACAGTTGTCTACAAATAAAAAAAAAATATCATAGCGTAAATTGAAATCAACCAAAGTCTTTCTCGTTTCAGAGCAATCGTTTGCAAGAGAATCAAGGAAAAAATAGCAAGACCGAAGATGGCCAGGGGAGAAAACCTCATTTTTACAAAATCAAACTAAGCACCGTCAAAACAGTGTGTCTCACACCACGAACGATGGGCATGTTCAATCATCTGAGCCGATGGAGTTAGGCTCTACGATGACTCGGCACAGGCAACCCAACTCCTTTACCAACGGTCAGCCTAGCAATACCAATACCGAATACCGAATTTGTGAAACAAGAAATAACAGATTTGTTGGAAAATGGTATCATTAGAACTTCAAGGACACCTTATGACAACCCGACATTGGTTGTTGACAAAAAGGGCCATGATGATCAGGGGAATAAGAATAATCGCTTGGTTATAGACTTTGACAAGAAGCCAATGCCAAATATCTCAATGATATTGGCAAATTTAGGTAAAGCTGGATACTTTACGACACTGGACTTAAAATCTAGCTACCACCAGATCTACTTGGCCGAACATGACCGCGAGAAAATCTCTTTCTTGGTGAATGGCGACAAGTCCGAATTTTGTCGACTACCGTTCGGTTTAAAGAATGCGGGAAACATCTTTAAAAAGCCTATGTGATGCCAATATGAAGGTGTCCAATGAAAAAACACACTTTTTTAAGCAAAGTGTTGAGTATCTTGGTTTTATTGTTACCAATGATGGTGCAAAGACCGACCCAGATAAGGTAAAGCGATAAAATAATACCCAGTACCGACGAATCTGTATGAGCTTAGGTCATTTTTAGGTCTAGCCAGTTACTACCAATGCTTCGTTAAAGATTTTGCGCGATCGCGATCCCTTTGACAAGCTCACTGAAAGGAGAAAATGGCTCCATCAGCAAACAAATGTCTTGGAAAACTTTTATTGATTTCGGTAACTTGCAGAGAGATGCATTCGAGAAGCTAAGAAATGTCTTGGCATCCGAAGATGTAATTCTCAGATACCCTGATTTCAGGAAGCCATCCGACTTAACGACCTATTCTTCCGCAAACGGTATTGGCGCGGTACTATCGCAGGAAAAAATACCTATCAAAATGATTTCATTATGCCACGAATGAAAGAAAGTTGTTGGCCATAGTGTGGGCTTTAGGTAAGTTACAGCACTACCTGTCCGCCAATATTTATACAGACCACCAGCCGTTGACATTTGCGGTGGCCGATCGGAACCCAAACCCAAAAAATAAAATGATAGAAAGCGTGTATCGACGATCATAACGCATAAATCCATTAGAAACCTGGTAAAGAAAATCAGGTGGTCGGCGCCCTTTCCAGGCAGAATATTATTGCCTTACAAAGTCAGCCTCAGTCTGACGCTGCGAGAAGCTAAGATTTCTTAGGAACAGAACTGACAGTGGCTGTGGGTACTCCCGATGCTTCGGACTTCTTAGGAATCAGGATGAAAGAAGCTCAATTGGTAGAGTCGAAATGCAGGCAGATTAAAATAAACTCCGACTCTAAAAAACAGATCAACAAACTGACCGATATAATTAATAAAATGATCAAAGCCCAAAAGAGTGATTTGGTTGACACCCCACATCTATACGAGGCACTTCTAGCAAGGAATAGAATGTTGACAACAGATATTTAAAATTTAATTCTCACCGTAACATTGGCGAAAGCAGGCATAGTTAATCCCACAATTTTCGATCATGCTGATCTGAAATCACTTATTGAACAAGACATTAAAATAATTAGTTTACTAGAAGCTGTTAAAATTAGAGTCCTTTAGTCCGATGACATAATTCATATATTAATAGCTTATTCTAGAGTTAAATTCAGACGTAAGAAGGTCATCGTCTTCCCGGTATCACATGAAGTTCGACGAAAACACTTTGGCGGAATGTGAAGAGGACACCTTGGCGGTCAACGAAGCAACAGCCCGCATCAGCACGGACGACAGACCAGAGGTGCTCGTTAAAGGAACGCACCTGGTGACCTTTGAAAGATCAACAATCGATAGTATAAGAACGATCAGCAGCGGTAATCGGATACTTCTTACTTGGAGTGCCGCATTGCGCGACATAAAATGCTAAGTCGGCTTGCCGACCATGACTTTATGGCGTAATGCATTGAGGCTAGAGTAAACTTATACTTTTCATTTTCATTGTCTTAAGTTCTAAGCAGACATTGAGAAATAAAGCCACCACCTGGAAGCAGGAACTACTTAATTAATAAGTATGACAAAGAACGCAATACAAATTTCAATGCTTGCCTAGCGAGCTCGCAATTTAATGCAATATTTTTTATTTTTTAAAATAGGTTGCAGATAGAATTAAAATAATTAAAATAAATTAATTAAGGATAATACCCATAAGATTCTATTAAAAAATTTTCTGATTTTTAAAAAAAAATTTCAAGTTTCTAGGACTTATGGTTTGGCCATGGCTGTGATATATCAGTTAGTCAGTCAGGACAAAGCATTTTATATATATATAGATTAATATTAACACTAGAGGAAAAACATAATGAGTTACTGTTTTGTCACCAGTGGAATCTCGGTATAATATTCATGATCCACAAACCTGGAGAGCCAAAAAAGAACCCTGGGTCCTACCGGCCAATCAGTCTTCTCCCTTCGATCTCGAAGGTGTTTGAGAGACTGATTGCCACCCGGATGGTAAGGATTATGTAAGCTAAGGGAATCCTGCCGGAGACACCAGTTTGTTTTTAGTGCATTTCGGTCATTGCACGGTAGAACAGCTTTACGAGTGGTAGAGCAAATAATAGTTACCTATGAAATCAAAGGGTTTTTCTAGACGTACGGGAGGCGTTCGATCGTGTTTGGAATACTGGCATCTTGGTAAAGACCAAACACACGCTGCCTGCACCTTTCTTCGGTCTCCTGAGGTCGTACCTCGATAACAGAAGATTTGTGGTCAGATTTCACTCGGCTTCTCTAATGAGCATGAGGTAGAAGTCGGAGTACCACAGGAAAGTGTCCTCGGTCCTCTGCTCTACTGCCTGCACACATACGACATGCCTCGGCCGAACGTCAGCCTACATGGGATGTCTATGCTGGCTACTTTTGCTGATGACGTGTGTGTCACCAATAGATCCCGATGCGAACACGAGGCTGCTGACGGCATTCAGGACTTCGCTTCAACATTGGCTGAATGGGCAAGGCGCTGGAACATTGTCATCAATGGAGACAATTCAGCAAATGTGTGCCTCACATTAAAGCGGAGAACGCCACCGGCTGTGCTCATATATGGCACCCATGTCCTTCAGTCGAGCGCAGCCAAATACCTTGGTGCCATCCTGGACAGCACACTCACTTTTTCAAACCAAGTGAGGACTATGAGAGTGCGCATACGTGCTGCGGCGTCAAAGCACAAGCTCTTAAACTCGCGAAGTAAATTGTCACTTTCTAACAAGGTGACAATTTACAAGCAAATCATTGCTCCAATATGGAGGTACGTGTGCCAACTTTGGGGCTTGACTTGCGACAGCCAAATTCGTCATATCCAGGTTGCCCAAAATAAAATCGCCAGGATGATTACCGGCTGCGAGTGGTTCGTTATGAATACGACACTGCACCAGAACCTCAAACTGCCCAGGGTCTTAAGACAATAAACATGCACTCCATCCGGTATCATGACAGACTGGAACGCCAAAGACCCCGTCTAGAACCCGCCCACCTATAAGGTTTCACAGACGACGGCCGAAAGAACTTATCCTACAGTCCCCCTTATCGAGAGGGATGAGATAAGAATCGCAGTTGTCTTTTGTTAAATTGTTATTAATTGTTATTGTTAAAAATTGATACAGCTGACTTTGGTATCCGGCTCGCTTTGAAAGGGCTGAATCAATAGCGACCAAGGCCACAAAGGGGTTTTTAGTTACCCCGTACATCTTAATAAAAAAGAAAAAGGAAACTGTTCTGTCGTTGAATGTAGCCTATACACGAGGGCGTGTAATTTATCAGATTGGTCGTGTCGGAGATAAAATATCTTTTTAAATAAAGGCGGCTTATCGATTATTAGTAGGACTTTAATCGATAATAAGCCAGGGTTGTATAATTCTGATAGGTGGGATAAAAAAAGATCGAGTGAGGCCCTAGTAGAGCTGTCAGACGTGATTATTGTAGAAGAAGCAGAGCAAACACTACACTTTGGACTGGCGGAAAAAATAAAGAAGGGACTCACTGCACCTAAAAGGAGTCTAATATAGCTAATGAAAATACAGAAATGGGAATTTCCCCGCTGATATACTTATTGTTTTACCCCTCTCTCTCTCCTCTCCTCTCTCCTTTAATAACATTCAAGCTAATTCTGATCAATCCATTGCTGATTTGTTTGATTATTTCCAAACTACATACTGTATGAGTAGTCTCCATGCTGGTCACTCATACCCGTACAATCTTAGCGGTATAAACTGTATTTACAGCCCTTCATTTACAGATAGCTCTCTTCTTTGTAAACTTAAATTAATAAAGCCAGTACACACCCCAGGTAATGATGGTGTGTCTGGCTTTGTATTAAAGTACTGCGGAAGCTATATAAATTATATACCCTATCAATCGTTTTTCATATTATTCAAGCCTTTGGAATGACTCCTATATTATCCCTCTTCACAAAAAGGGTGTTAAGTGCGATGTTCACAACTATACGAGTATTGCTAAGCTCTCTGCAATTCCCAAGTTGCTTGAGAAAATAATGACTTCTTATCTTCAACATTTGTGTGGTTCTATTATCTCTCCTAGTCAGCATGGGTTTATGAGATGTAGATCGACAACCACTAACCTTCTTGAGCTTTCTTGCCGTGTCATTATATCGATTTTAGTAAAGCTTTTGATTCTGTTAAGCACTCACTACTAATTCATAAGCTTGACCTTCTCGGCTTTCCAATAATCTTCTTCTTTGCTCTTCTAATTATTTGAGCAACAGAACGCAAAGAGTTAGTTTCAAAACTTCATTCTCAAAGTGCATCAAAGCTACGTCTGGAGTACCGGAAGCCAGTCATATTGGTTCACTTCCTCTTCCGTTATTTATTAATGATCTTCCATCTGTTCTATCTCACTCTCATGCACTCATGTATGCTGTACTTATAGTGAGTATAGTAGAGGGTCTCTCTGCAAGCGGATTTAAATGCCATGTTCCTTTGGTGTCAAACCAATTTACTTAATCTTAACAGTGCTCAATGTAAAGTAATGAGTTTCTAAAGATCTTTTCGCCATATCTGTCACTACTCACTTAATGACATTATCTTGGAATGCGTTAATGATACCGAAAGCTCAGTAAATGATGTAGGTATGATACTGGATCAAAAGCTGAAGTTTAACAAACATATTGGGTCATGCATTTGGTCCCCTCAATTCGAGTCACATCGTGCCAGAATAGAATCAGTTCGAAAACAATTTTTAATATTTGCTCTTCGCGGCTTGAGCTGGAACTCAGAAATTCCTTTTCCTTCCTACTCTAGTAGACTCCGCTAAATTAATCTCCTTTCTTTCACTAATCGTAGAATTATGCTTGGAGTAATCTTCGTTCATAAATTACTGCGGGGTCAAGTTGACTCAGTTAGTTGATTGGATGAAATAACTATTAACATACCTTTTAGACTTACTCGTAACTTAAACCCTTTATATCGCCAGCATTGCACCACAAACTGGGCTTTGCATCAACCTTTTCGTATTATGTGTGCTGATTATAAGAATCTCTCAGTTTTCACTCCAAGCTTCGAGAAGTAAAGAAGTGTTACTACTTAACAGCGAAAAATAATCTCTTATCAGTTCTTAACAATAACAACAACATTCAACACAACTGTTCACCAGGCTATTTTTAGAAAAGACACAAACAACAATTCATAAAACAGCAACAAGTGAACAAGTGCAGTCGGACAATAGCCCAACAACACCAATGCCACCTGACATAAACAGACTGTTCGAAGCAACAACAATTGACTGTGAATAGAACAGACAACAAAACGTTTGAAAATTTTTCACCATTTATTATTAAAAAAGTAATAGACTATACTTGCAACGGAGAAGTCAAATCATGCAAAAAAACAAGAGCCGGTGCTCTGCAAATTAAAACGAAAAACACTACACAAGCCCAACAACTCTTAAAACTTACCTCCTTTGCCGACTTCCCTATAACTGCAAGTGAACACAAAACACTTAACTTCACTAAAGGAGTTATCTACTCCAACGAACTGCGCCACATCAAGGACGTAATTATCTTAAACGAGCTAAAATCCCAAAAGGTCACTGAAATATAAAAATTATGCAAATGGAAAACAATAACCTTAAAGAAACCGGTCTAATTATCTCAACATTTGCATCACTAAACCTACCAGAGACACTAATGATTGGTTACGAACGCGTAAATATCCGACCGTACATCCCATTACCACTAAGATGTCGCGATTGCTTAAGACTTGGACACCCCACATCCACTTGCAAATCCACCAAATTATGCAACAACTGCTCTGCTGAACAATATACCATTGAAAATGAACCTTGCAGTAAGGACAAATTTTGCATCAACTGCAAATATGATGTCAACAAGCAAAACAATCACAGCCCTACAGACAAGTCATGCCCAGCTTTCATAAAGCAAAAAGAAATAACATCAATAAAAATCTTAGAAAAGTAGATCATAAAACAGCAACCAGTATATATTTCTCACGGCACTTACACCATGACTCCAAATTCTCCACAATAGCAGCGGCCCAACCAAGTCATCAAACAGCCACAACTTACAAACCGACAAACAAATCTACCACCCTCAGCAGCAACACATCAAACACCAATCAACAACATAGAACAATAACAACATACCAAGATCTAGAAACTGAAATGGACACATGGGATTTACCATCAACATCAAAAATTATTTCATCAACCAAAGAAGGATTATCTGAAGAACTCAAGCTTAGATTATATGGTAGCAAACAAGCTACCCTCACCAAACCACTAAAATGTAAAGAAAAAAATGAATCTAAATCAAAAAAATAATAGAAACAAAGACACCATCCTAAACAGTATAAACAGCATAAATAGTATATTAATTAAAAAAAATATATAAACACCCTTTATTTTATATAATTAATGTTAAAAATACTCAAATGGAATATTAATGGATATTTAAACCATTATGATCAGTTGCAAATCCTTTTAAAATCTCATAATCCAAAAATAATTTCCTTGCAAGAATCTCACCTACTCCTCACAACAAATATACCAATCCCAATTAATTTCACATTATATAACGCGAATTCCTCTATCAATAGACACGGAGGTGTTGCCCTCCTAATACACAACTCAATACAGCAACAAAACATTCCAATAAACTGTCAAAACTTCGACAACATAGCAGTACAAGTTCACTCAAAAATCAAATTTACTATAATATCTTCGTACTTACCTCCCAATAGGACATTCAATCTAAAAAACCTAAAAGACACATACAACAACCTTCAACCACCTGTTTTAATAACAGGAGACTTCAATAGCTGGCATAGATCTTGGGGATCACAAAACAATGACTCCAGAGGTATTACACTATTTAAATTCATTATTCAATCCTCTCTCACAACCCTCAACGATGGTTCCCCAACTCACTTTAGCACCCACCACACATTCACAAACATTGACCTCTCTCTAGCTTCACCCTCTATAATGTTACACTGTAAATGGAGCAAAACAACTCTCTCTCAGGAAGCGATCACTATCCAATTCACATTAGCCTATTCGACGACACTGACATTATTCCCCCGAAAACACGTCCAAAATTCAACCTCAACAATGCCAACTGGCCCCTTTTTAAAGAGATAACAGAGACACTCTCATCCAATAGACCACCAACCAATAACACTAACAAAAAAGCTGCCAATATCACAAAGATCTTAATCCATGGGGCCAACCAAGCAATTCCACAATACCAACAACAACGAAAAATCAAACTTGTCCCATGGTGGGACCCTACGCTGCAAAAATTAAAAGACAATAAACAAACAGCATGGATTAAACTAAAGAGCGACATCAACACAACAAACATTATAAACTACAAAAAAGCCAATGCCAAACTAAAAAGGGAAATAAAAATTAGAAAAATAATATCTATGCAAAACTTTACGAGTGAAATACACCCAAATACACCAATTAGTAAAATATGGTTAACATTAACCGCTTATGCGGCTTAAAATCACGATATAATATTCACTGCCTTTCTAAACTAAGTGATCAAACTACTAACATACAAAACAGGAATAATATAGCTAACACGCTCTGCTCTCATTGGTCAGAAGCAGCGCTAGACACTAGGCAATGTTCAGACAACACAAATCCATCTCGCGACCACTTAACACCCTCATACCCTCGCCCCTAGCATTGAATATAGAAAATGACATCACCATGGTCGAACTCCTATCCGCTCTCAATCAATTAAAAGGTAAAACCCAGGCGCGAGATCGCATAACTTACCCAATGCTTAAGAACCTCCCTCTCAACCTTCTCCAAAGACTCCTTAACTTATTCAAGAACATCCTCAACACACAAATTCCCCAGCAATTCAAAGTAAGCTGCATCATTCCCATTCCGAAACCAAATATGAATAAAACATCAATAAACGCCTATCGCCCTATCTCTCTCAATAACTGCATTGTAAAAATACTTGACAAAATCATAGCAAGACGGCTATGGTGGATTGCCACAAACGCAACCTTCTAAGTAGCCACCAAATGGGCTTCAGAAAAGGGAAATCAGTGTATGACTGTCTAGCCGTATTAGACTACCATACCACGTCCTCCTTTTCAACTAAAAGTCACGCCTCTATTATATTGCTAGACTTTGCCAAGGCATTTGTCAGACTTGGTATCCATAGCATTATTGACGAACTTATCGAATGGAAAATAAGACCGAGAATAATCAAATATATCTTTAACTTCCTAATGAATGGGTTGAACACTGAAGCGAGCTTTGTTCTTTTAATCATCATTCGATTTATTTTAAATACATACTTTGAACCTAAAGAAACAACAATGGTAATTAAAAAAAATAAATACATTTTAATTCCAGGCAATTTAAAAAATGGTTAGATCGGAAATGATCCATGATAAATTTTTTCGACAAATGGATAGAAATAAAGATGGAAATTAAACCTGAACGAATTTATTGAAGGCGCAAACAGCGATCCTTCTATAGAGCGGCTTTTACAGTGTGATCCACACACACATTAGCTAAAATGTAAATAAAAAAAAAAGCATTCAACATTCAACGTGAATTCAACGAAGATTTTTTTGAATAATTAAAATACTTTAAGCCAATAAATACGTCAAAATAGAATATATTTGTGTTTTATGTACAAGGGAACTTTTTGTATTGTATCGACGACGAATAAGCAATTGACCTAATCATTATATGGCATCGATACATTATAGGGTTACTTATATTAAACGGTACACAGTATTCAGTTATAATTAATATCTTAATTATATACTTATTGTTTACCCAACCGTATTATACACTTACAAGGTTAAGAAAAAACGATCGACATAATTTTCAGCATATTTTCGACAGCATGCTATTACAATCGCGTTTTATGTTGTAATTTGTCTCTAAATCGTTGGCATATCCCTTATCCTCGCCGGGAGCGCACTATAAATCGTCCGGGAAGCCAATTGACATTGCCTTTTCAGGAGATAGTTCGATTTTCGAAAGTTAGTTCGAGGGCACGTATCGGTGTCCCGCTGGAACCATTTGACATCGGTGTCTTCATCTTCCATTCGAGGGAAGTAAAAGTCTATCAACTTGCCCGCGATAGCGATCACCACTTGCAATAACACCCGAAGATGACGTCGTCGAAATAACTAACGAAGCGACAGCGAGGGAACGCACCTGGTGACCTTCGAGCGAAAGGCAACCATCAACGGCTCCATGTTGGTCAGCCAACGAAAAGAGTTAAACAAGCATCCGGGTATTGTAAGGTCGCCACTATTGAACATTGTCCGCCACGACCCTGTGCTCAGCATTCTTCTGCTACGCCGGGTGAATAATGAGAGTTCGCGCTCCATTCAAACCTTTAAGAAAGAGGTTAAATCTGCAGGTTCGCCTAGACTGTGGTTTGCAGATGGTGTGATTGTGACTGTTGGTTTAATTGACTCAGGAGAAGCAGAGCCACCAAAGAAATAGAGCGGACCATCGACAAGACAGAAGACTGGGTAGTTAACATCCAAGTAAAACCAGGAACCGCAGCATCTAAATAGCTTAGCATAATCAATGCCGACGCGACAGAATTGAGTTCAGCGATCCGCACTAAGAACGTCCGGCTGCGATAAGCTGAAACTTCTTATTTGGAGTGTTGCGCTGCGCTGTAAGGAATGTTGAGTCGGCTTGCCATGGCCAAACCACAAGTCCTAGAGACTTGATTTTTTTTTTAAATCAGATAAACAATTTCGAGATTCGTATTGGTATTTTAACTTTTAATTCCACCTGAAAGCTTTTTAAAAAAATTAAATACATTATTTAAATTCAATTACATGCAAGTTCTCTAAGCAAGCATTGAAAACGTTCAATGCGTGTGTACGCATACAAACACAATTTTAGCGTGAGCAACTAAAAGGGAGCCAGAGAACAAGAGCGCCATGGCATTTGTTTTTGTGTTCGCGAGCAAGATCGCAAATGTTGTTGTTGTTTTGTTTCTGTGAACGAAGCAGTGATTTATATTGCGTTCTTTGTCATATATACAAAATAATGGACTGCTTGAATTAACTTGATTTTACATATGAAACATTCGTGTTGATACTAAATTGAATGAGTTGGCTGCGCGCACATTATTGCAATAAAAAAATATGCAATTTACCTCTTTAGTGGTGTAGAAATATTGAAATACTTTAAATAATAATATTTATATTAACCTTTTAACCTTTAACCTTTTTTTAAACATAAGTGAGAAGTTTTTACTGTTGTCCAATTGTCTATTCGAAGCCTTGTCGTTTAAATCGTCTCAGAGGTCGAGCAAGGAAAAGACGTCTTTCAAGAAGATTGCTATGACTGAGTAATCTGTCACTGTATCGACTTGTGTGTCTCCCATTTTGTGCCATAACTGTGTGAAGATTGAGGTCTTTATGGAGTGTGGAGTTACGTACATACCAGGAACAGTTGGTTATTTGTCGTAGTGCGCGATTTTGCACCACCTAGATACGTTTATAATTAGATTTGGCTGCAATTCTCCAAATCTGAATACCGTATAACCATATCTGTACGATACAGTGCGCATTCACAGTTTTTTTGCCCCTCAGCGAAAGAGTGCTCCGTCTATCATCTGCATAGGTTGCCATAAGAGCCTTGTTCGGTGCTTCCATATATGCGAAACTCGGGCAAGGAATATCAGCAGTGTACAAGGAGTATAGTAATGGTCCGAGAACACTGCTCTGTGGGACTCCAGTTCTCATTGGATATATAGAGGAGTAGTTATATCTCACCGTGATTTTAAATTCTCGTCCTTCCAGATATGACTTTAAAAGGGAATTTATCTTGCATAACATTCCAACATACCATACTTTGTCGAAGGCTTGTTGCATATCTATAATAATATGTAATATGTATTTCACCAGTCTGTGGACCTATTCTATAGTGTCGTGTCCCTTTCGAAATCCAAATTGATGAACCGGCAAGATATTACCTTGTCTTATAATGTCGTTGATCTGATTGACAGTAAGTCTCTCCCATAATTTAGAAAGGGAGGGTAAGAGGCTTATAGGCCGATACGACTCAGGATCAACTTCTGGTATCCCAGGCTTGTGGATCATCAAAATAACAGCCAGTTTGCACTGTCTTGGGAACACTTGGACCCTTAAAATAACATTGAAGATTAGTGATAAATAGATTATCGCTTTTATAGGTAAAACCTTTAGCGTGGCATGGCAAATTCTGTCAATTCCTGGAGCTTTATGTTTCGGCAGTAATTTGATTATTTCAGATATTTCTTCTATCCATATTGACATAATAGGCCAATATATCTGCAATGGCACATGTAGGTACTGGTGTGTCTCTCTTATTTGCTCTGTCGTGGTGAAGTCATAAGGAGTGAAGCGATCCTCTAGGTGGTAGCCGAATGCATTAGTCTGTTCCACTTCAGTTTTTGCAACTTCCCCACCTGGACAACGTAAGGGTACCCATCGAAGTGGTTGTCGTTTAAGCGCTTTTGTGCACTTCTGCAGCGAATAGTTTGCATCAACGGTGTAGTCCATGGGAGATAATTTTTGCTCAAAGAAATCACTTCTGAGTTCCCTTAAGATGATTTTGAGTTGCTTTGCTGCTCGGTTTCACAAGATTCTGTCCCATGAATCCTGAGTTCGAATTGCTCTTCTTCAAAGTAGTCTTTTAGTTCTGATTAGTTCTCTGGCCTCTCTTGTTAGTACAATACCATAACTTCTGGAGCATGTCTCAGGCTCAGACGGCGTAGAAGCAGAAGCAGCTCTATGGAATTTTTTTTCGTTAGAATGTCTACTGCGTTCTTGATGTCTTCCTTAGAGCTCAGAATCGTATTTAATTGATTAGAGTTTCCCAGATGTTGTCTGAAAATCAAAAGATCGGTTCGGCTGTTTATTAACCGAGAGCATGGCCTATGGTAGAGTAGCAACAAGGGCTACATGATCGGAGTCTAAATCCCAGTTTTCGCAAATACTTGTTCTGTCTAAGTTTATCCCATGGTACACAGCAAAATCAATGCAGGTAGGTCTGTAAATGGGCACATGTGGGTATCTAGTTGGTGAACCTGTTGCAAAGATATAAGCACCTTTGGCGGAAATGGCTTTTGCTAGTTCTCGACCCCTGGGTGAATTGTACATATCACCCCATAGCCAATGTCGGGCGTTCCAGTCCCCACCAACTAAATACCTTTGGCCACAAGAGACAAGAAGGTCACTGAAGTGCCTTTCTTCAATTCTATTTGTTGGCGGACAGTATATCGCCCTAAATTTCATATCTCCTAGCCCGGTGGAGACCTTAACTGAACACATCTGAATAGTTATCGTTTCAATAACTCTTTGCGGGAAATGACGAAGACAGCTCCTCACCAGAACTGCTGCTTCTCCCATTCCGTGATTATGGCTTAAAGGTTTGTATGCGGGATAAACTGTGTTCCCTCTGTTAAGTCTGATCTCGTTTAGGAGAAGAATGTCAACGTAGTTGTTGACTCAACTTCTCTGGCTTTAACTAAAATACCATTTCCATTCCAGATACTTTGGAGTTGGAGAGCCAATGTATCCCCAGTCCGTTTCTTCAACATATTGGCCATTACAAAAACCATTTTTTCCAGCCGTTCAAGTCGTTGACTATTCTGCTTGTTTTTACTGTTGTTGCTCCTGTTGCTGCCAATTCATAAATTGTTCCTGCTGCTGTGCCAATATTAACTGATCGTCAATCGGGTGTTGCTGTTCAATATTAATTCCCTTTAATTGTACATTATGTAAACGAGGCTGGGCTATTGTATTGCCATTTCTTGCAATATCTGCGTAGGACAAACTCCCAGTATGGGCTTTGAGAGTGCTAGCTACTGCATGCTGCTGTTTTTGCTGGGGTTGTTGCTGGTTTGTTGCACTTTTATCTAACCTGGCTTGCTTATGTTGTTGCTTCTTTATAGTGCCCATTAATTGTTAAAGATACTTCTGGTACCACTGACAACCTTTGGCAATTGGGATGACGACAGTATTTAGCTGTGTGGCCAGTGACCTCCGTAATGAGCTTAAAGAGATCATTAAGGTAGGTAAGGCTCAGTACTATTTGCGGTGGTTTTGATTGTTTGTAAGAATTCAGCTTATCAGTTTACTGTTGTGGGCTGCTGGATGTCTCATTTAGTACACAGTCATCATTGGGAATATTCGGAGCGACCGATGCACAAGGGGGCGGCAGCGACGTCATTACAAACTTGTAGAATTTCTATACCATCACTGGTGTTGTCCAATTCCATGTCTAGCATGGCAACCCTATTGTTTGAGTTTGCCTTCCTAATTGTTGCTAAGTATGGCTCCAGATTCGCGTCTTTGACAGCTCTTTTTGAGCTAAGGTTGGGTTATAAATTTGTCTTCCTCTTCCTCTCTTTCGTCAGAAGTTTTTGCGCATCAGACAATCTAGTAGTAGCTCTTCCGCTAGAGCTCGGCCTACTGATTACTGCAGTTGTTGTAGATGTAGTATTCATGTGCGCGTGTCAAAAGTTATTTTTCTATCTTCTTTGCTAAAAATTAAATAGAACTTAATATTCGCAATTTGGACGAAACAGTCCAGTGTAACGGTGCAGTCTGCCCTTCGGCCAATACATTACCCTCTCCCCACGCAATAAACATTGAGGGCATGACTACCATGTCGGCTATAACCAAAAACAAAGACATCCTTGGCGAGGCAATGTTAAAAGCCGTAAATGAATCCTTATACAATATGAATTGGTCATCTGAAACGGTAGCGGCTGATGAATTATCGAATACTGATGATCTTTTGAACCCCCAAAGTGCTGCCCCGCAGCGCTTTTAAATAATCAAGCGAAACTTATGTGCTTCCTCAAAGACTGTCAGGGAAAAATCAAATATTGGCAATCAAGGTGAAAACACTTCGTTAACACAACCTTGCTACAGCGGCAACTCAAACCGTTTTGGTTTACTTACGCAACTCTCAGCCGACAAAGAAGTAGGCAATTATACTGACGATCTGTGTGACTAGCCCAGTATCAGACATCAAACATCAAAGAGCTGGGAAAATACGGTCACAAGGTGTTCGATCTCCATACACCGTTTTGGCGTAATGAGCCAGGCTACCCAGAAAATATGCCAGTCAATATTTTTTCCCTGAACGTTGCCACTGCTGCCAACAACAAGGAGATCTTGGCAGTCAAGACACTTTGCCATATGAGAGTAGTTGTTGAGCCTCTCCGCAAGCGTAACGCTATCGTCCAATGCCACCGTTGTCAGCAGTTTGGGCACACAGAAAAAATCCGCCGTCGATCACACAGCCAAAGACTGTACTCGACCACGCATCGAGCTGTGCGCTTGCGGTGGATAGCATCCTGCAAATTATTAAGGTTGCACGAAACTTCAAGCGTTCACGCAGAGTTCAAGACTCAGAAGTGGAGTGACTGGAAGAACCAAGGTAAACGAGCGACCAAAAACACAGGTGGTGGTCCTATGGTGGCAGGCAGAACCCCTTTTCTCGAGGCGGACTATCCTATTCCGATGCAGTTAAAGGTATCGCAACCACAAACAGCCACTGAGCCTGGCGCATCAACAACATAATCAACAGCAATAGCCCAATGATATAAGCCTCAGCCGTCAAAGGAGCCTTAACCATCAAACGAACCGCAGCCGTCTAAGGTCACCGAGTGGTGAACCTCACCGCTCAACTGATGCAAGCAGTAGCATTGAAGCTATTCTGCAGACTCTAAACGAAAACATTACTTCTCTGCGCTCGATTTAAGAGAAGCAGATTGAACTAATGATGATGATGATGAAACAACAGCAACAACAGTCACAGCAGCAGGGGCAGATCATCAATCTGCTCACCACTCTCCAAGCGCGGCAAGCGCCATAATGATGCCGCTGCGCATCTTAGTGTGGAACGCCGACGGCGAGTCCACGAAGCTGCCTAAAGTGGAATGCTTTGTGCGGCGCTACGAGATCGGTGTCCTGCTGCTCAGCGAGACACATTGTAAGGGGACGCAGGAACAACAATGTCCCAAACTCATGCGTCCCACTGGCTCTTGGGTGCAAGGAGATGCAACCAAAGAGGGCATGCTCTAGCGAATCTGGCCTTACACTCAAGTATGAGTTCCCTAGCAACTGGAGGTCCTACGAGATTCCCATACGGCAGCAGCGGCTCCCCAGTGAATATCGACTTTGCGATTACAAGGTTCATCCTGGGAATGCTGAGATACGGTCAGTCGTTGAGCTCAGCTCCGACCATCTACCACTCATAATTACGCTCAATACAACAGCATCAGCCTATCCCAAAATGGAGCGGCTAGTCACAAGCCATCACTGATTATTAACACGTCGATGAACTCTGAGAGGGACATAGAAAAGGCGGTCGATTCTCTCATCCACAAAACCAAGGATACAGCCAGATTCGCTACATGCAACCCTGCTAGTGGGACCGCGGCAGCTAAAATTCCGATATCTAGAGAGATCTGCTGCTCATAGCTGAGACCCGCTGGACAAAACAGATTGGAAAAGAGCTAAGGATTTGCTCCGTCGCGCACTGATGGAACATAAATCGGATTTTCTTGACGACAGGCTAGCCCATACTGGTATCGAATGTGAAGCAACTCACTCGCTTTGGAAGGCTACGCGCGCTATTAAGAGGCATGTGCTTGAAAAGCGCCATTGATGGATAGCACCTGGCTGAGCCATTTCAACCTCTGAACCTCGCCAGTTCGCAGGATGTTTATGAGACGATCGACCAGCTGTCCCAAGCGCTCCAAATGGTCTTTGAGGCAATAAACATGCACCCCATCCGGTATCATGACAGACTTGAGTGCCACAGAAAAGTCTAGCTAAAGCACTATTCAGAACCCGCCCACCTATAAGGCTCCACAGACGACGGTCCCCCTTAACGAGAGAAATGAGATAAGGATCTCATAGTTGTTTTTTTGTTAAATTGTTATTTCGTCAATTGCAATTAATTGTTATTGTTATTGTTAAAAATTGATACAGCTAACTTTGGTAGCCGGCGCGCACTGAAAGGACTAAATCAACAGCGACCAAGGTTACAAAAAGGTTTATAGTTACCCCCTATACTTTAATAAATTGAAAAAAATAAAAAAAGTAATAAAGAAAAACACAAGTTCTAAATGATTAACAAAAAATTCACCATAGAAAAAAAAAATTTTTCTTCATATGAGAACCCATATTTCTAAAAAACATTGGGTTTGGTTTTGTGTAATAGCCAAAAAGCTTAAATTTGTTTCCTAGTGTGATATGAGCCATCTGTACTAACTGCAACTATGCGTTCGTGTGTGTGTGTAAATTTTAACTATAAATATGGCCAGCTACAGTGAGAATTTCGTAAAAGCCGTCTTATGGACAATTAAATTTTTTTTAGGTTTTTTTTGCCCAAAATTTCATTCTACTCGGACTTACCGTTTGGATTTCACGTCAGACAGCCACCCATGTCAAACTCAAAGGATCTAACCGAATCATTAAAGCCAATTTGATATAAATCGCCAGAGTGTAAGCTAATAAGCCGGATTTTATCTGTAATATTTTACATGAGTACTTTAAGGATCACCTACAAATTTCAATAAAATTTGATTGTCTTTTGAACTAGTTGTCGGATTTAAGTGTAAGGTATGAATTATAACAAAAATTAAAAAAAAAATATATATAAAAAATGCCCAAAAATATCACCTTTTCCATATAAGCTATACATAATGCTAGTCACCTTTCGCTACAGTTTGGTAGCTTACGTAATCTATTATTATGCATAAGCAATTAAGCAGAAGGGCAGTTATAGCAAGTAATTTTTTTTAATTGTTTATTTATTTAAGCGTTGAATCCATACATTGCAGTAGTAGTATTATAGCATCAGGTAGACATACAATAAATAGAACCAAACCTCACACTATGCACATGAGGACTTATAATAGCTTGACAGGTAAGTTTCACACATTTCTGACATTACCTAAGTCAGATTTGAACCCAGTTTTTTAAACCGGTTTCTGTTTATGGCAGGTCGGCGCCTCTAACAATAGAGACGACCATAGCAGTTAATACTTTCAATTTTTGAAGCAATCGAGTTCTTAAAAATATGTAACGGGTATTCCTAAAGTCGTAGTCCCGACATTAATTTTTCAAGTGTTGTTGCTGATCAAGAATGTATATACTTCATAGTATCCGAGATGCCGTCTTCTCCCTTTACTAAATTTTAAACGGTTATGAAAAGCTACAGCGTAAATACACAAGCGACATAATAAAGAAGATTAGCTACTCTAATTGACACTAACAAAAAAATCATTAAAGAATCGGCGAGTTGAGGACCGCTAAAATACCGTGAACTTAACCTGAACTGTAACTGTGGATCCGAAACGGTTCTGTGAGGTGAGGTTCAGAACTGGTTTAAAGCTTTGAAAAGTACACATTAATACACAAAAAAATAGTTGGGCTTTCAGCTTAGCACAAAACGTTACTTTTGGAAGAATTTAATTCATTAAAGTTTTGCCACAGCAAATAAAATTCATACATTTCGACGCTGAAGTTCGAATTTTTATAAAAATGAATTAGTTACACATATACAAATACAAAACTGAACAGAATCCCGAAAAATCAAAGAATTTGAGACAGCCTGAAAATTTTGACACTCGCAATGCTTTCTTATTTAATATTCTGAGTCCGAACAACACGCAATTCAGTTTGTCTAAAATCTGGACCAGACAAAAAACCATTATACGAGGTAATAAAATAGTGACGAAAACATATTCTTGCCAAAACTTTGGGTAAACTTTATTCATTTTTAAAAATTCTTCCCAAATGCGGTGAAAACTTTATCTTTTTGAATGTTTGCTTTTTTTTTATTCAAACTCTTCAAAAGCTGAATTGTAATGATGAGGTATTATTTCTTATCTAAAAACTAGTTAAGCAGAAAAACAATAAACCCCGCAAAAGATATTAATATTTTGTTTTTCTAATATTCATTTACTTAGAAAAGTGGTCTTGGGCACATTAATATATTTTTTTCTTATTATGCTCACAGCCATTTAAGAGGGCTCAATCATTAAACCTGTACAATTATTACCCGTCTTTTCTTCGAAATCAATTAGTAGCCGCCGTAACCGTCAATGGTGACCACTATCGCGTCATGTTGGAGGACTTTTTCTTTCCCACGAAGAATGGAAATTTGGCAACTACTGTCCGATCACATCATGGTGTATACTGATTGCATTGTCTGATGTAATACTAGCCGCCATCCGCTGCGCTCTGGGTCACTCACTCGGCTATTTTATTTTTTGATGCCCGGAAGAATCTTATATAATATATTCTTCGCTTATATTTAATGACTTTATATGAGACCCACACTTAAAGTTTTAGAAATATTTATATTAAAAGGTTAATATAAATATTATTATTTAAATTATTTCGACATTTCCACAACACCAAAGGGTAAATTGAATAATTTCAGTTATCGCACCAATGTGCGTGCTGCCAGCTCATTCAATTTAGTATCAACACGATTGTTTCATATGTAAAATCAAATTATTTTAAGCAGCCCTTTATTTTGTATGTATGACAAAGAACGCAATATAAATCATTGCTTCGTTCACAGGAACAAATCAACAACAATTTTCGCGATCTTGCTCGCACTTACGCAGTTGCGAAAGCGAACACAAAAACAAATGCCATGGCTCTGTCGAGTCTAACTCTTGCTCTCTGGCTCTCTTTCAGTTGCTCACGCTAAAATTGTGTATGTATACCTACATACGCATTGAACGTTTTGAATACTTGCTTAGCGAGCTTGCATTTAATGCAATTTAAGTTTTTTATTTTTTAAAATAGGTTGCTGGTGGAATTAGAAAACTAAAATACCCATACGAATCTGGAAATTTTTTTTCTGATTTTTTAAAAAAAACTTCAAGTCTCTAGGACTTGTGGTTTGGCTGTGATATATCAGTCAGTCAGTGAGTCAGTCAGTGAGTCAGTCAGTGAGTCAGTCAGTGAGTCAGTCAGTGAGTCAGTCAGTGAGTCAGTCAGTGAGTCAGTCAGTGAATCAGTGAGGACAAAGCACTTAATATATATAGATAGATAATGATAACAAAACACAATAAATGTCTGTTTACTAAATTTTTTTGTAGATAAAACACATATATTTAAATTTTAAATATTTTAATGAAAGTCAGTAAAGATCTATATGATATGTTTGATTTGTTTTTCGGCGCAAACACAAACAACGAAGATGGTTTGCCAACACGCGAACAGGCAACGTACAGTTGACCGTGCGAAAAACATGGAAATTCAAGATTAAATCCTTCTAACGATTGTCCTTGTGATTTATTAATTGTCATCGCAATAGCCAATCGAACGGGGAATTGAATCCTATTGAATTGGAATGGTAAATTTGCCCTTGATGATCGTTGCTTAAATAAAATTGGTCATCAGTTTTTTGACGGACAACCGTGTGCCGTTGCAGATTTGGGTGATTTAAATTCCGCAACATGATTTTAACTGATCCAACCTTCAACAGTAAATTATGCGGTGAAGTGCCTGGCCTCGAATCACCTCTTAGATCCTTTATAGTTCTGTCAACTACCTCCAATGCTCGTGTATGCGCCATAGTACATTCATCCCAAAAGAATTTAGCATTCTCTAATCAATATTGCCTCATTTGTTTTTTTTTTATAAAAAAATTTTTGGGCTTTAATGGAATGAGAGTTGGGCGCCTTCCAATAATAGCGATGGCAGATGATGCCACAACCAACACAATTTGTGATTTTGAACGAATTGATGCCAGAATCACTGATGTGACGAAAGTTGTGCCCGTTCCACCGGGAGCATCGAGAAAGCATATGCCTCCCGATCCATTGGCAACAACCCTTATCATTGATTTGTATACCTTCTTTTGCTCGGTATTCAACAGCGGCACATTTGTAAGGACTCTTTCGTCCAGCTCATCGCAATCATATTTTTGCACACATTGGAATTGTAAACGCAGACTACCGCACATAAGGACGCGCATTTTCTTAAATTAGAATTAATCCTTCGTTGCGCATCTCGTCGTTGATTTTAGATCGAAATTCGATGTTGTTGTGCGAACTCTATGCTTGACCTTGAAGATCAGTCGCAAATATTAACTTGAATCGTGCTCCATTTAAATATGATTCCGCAATTGCCTACAACGATCTTCGTTGCGTTCTTATAGGCTCATTGTCTGTCTTATGTTAGCACTTCAATGCACTGAAGCTTCCATTGGAAGCATAGGGCCTATGCTGCGCTGGTGGCACGGTGAAATTGCCAGTTTTGACTCTTTCGCTAGAGACATTGTATTCGTTTCTTTATGGAAACTCAAACGAATCTAAACATTTCCTTTAATTAGCTGATACACATTCCAATTGCGATTGGCTGTTTCGAACATTCTGTAGTGTGCCTGCATGCCGTGTACGCCCTCCAATACTTGGTCGTCTAGGACGAAATTGCGTCCAATTAAAGTGGACTGTAAATATCTTTTTTAGTTTTATAATATTAAACAGGCGTCTGCTCAATTCAAGTTCAATTTTCACACACACGAAAATATTACA
>JAEIFG010001474.1:0-58063 GCA_018901795.1 Drosophila sp. st01m | reverse complement strand
TTATCTACGAGTATATAAGTACTTTATAATTGCACAAAATAAATTATTTACGGTATATAATAGCTGTAAAATATGAACATTTTCAAAATCTTCTTTTCTTGTCTGTGTTTTATTGGATAAAAGGGTTTGGTTAAGGTTAGAAAAAAAAGTGTAACTTTGTTACACTTAATTTAACTAATTATAATGTTATTTCATACGTACAGCCACTCAAAAAGCATGGTATATTGAATTCGAGCATTAAGAGGCAATGCAAGACCACGCAAATCCCGTGCTAAGCCAATAATTGCCTTCTTGACATCATCATTGGGAAAACATTTTGTGTCTATTAATACATTTCCCAGTGATTCAAACTGATCTAAAAGAAATTGTATAATTTATTCACAATATTTTTAACGGATTCGACTTACTTGTAAGAGGTGTTAAAAAATGGTAGAAACGTTCTTCGTCCTCTCCCAAGTCAAACATTAATAAGCGACTCAGTGATGTGTAAAACATGGTGCGGCAACGCATTTCGTTTAGTGAAGAACTTGTACCAAGAAAGGGAAAGTGATCGCTTGTGTGATGTGTCAACATAAATTGTACTTCTTCTAAGCGTGCCAATTTACGAACTGAATTAAAGTGAATAGAGAGGTCAGATAATAACATTAATGTTTTTGTTATTATTTGCTCAGAGCTGCCCCAAAACTTTAAGTTGGTTATTCTGCAAAAACAGGAACATGAGACTTAAATATATACTAAAAATGGAAACACATACATTTTACGGTTGATGAAACTTAGTAACATTTGTTCGTCATTTAATCCAAATACTTCACTAAGCCTTTTGTAAACAGTTGCTTTTTGGGCATGGTCGCTGCTGTGCATCTTACGAACCTGGTCTAAGAAGCTCAGAATTGCCAATTCCAGCTTTTCACACCCAGTTTGGGGTAGACGTGAGTCGGTTAAACTCATTAGTTGCAGTACACGAATAACAAGTTCTGCATCCATATTGTCATGCTCGTCACTGCTTGTTACAGATAGTCTGCCAACAATGGCAGAGCCAATTATATACACCAACCAAGTTAATTGTAACTCATGCACAGTTATATCTGTAGGATTGGCATTTATCATTTGTACAAGATTTTCGTATTCACGAGCTTTTTGATCAAAATGCTGCACCAAAAAGCTGCAAGTTTTATTGTACTCGCAACGTTCAATCACAGACAACTGCTCAAGCTGTTGCTGCACCATACACAGATCATCCAAAGGATCCTCCATATTATCACGAACAATCAAAGGCACAGCATCCAGACGCGACTCAATATACGCCTTAACCACTTCAGGCGTATAGGTACCAAGTAAGTGCGGGTCCGGTGATTTAACGTATGGTACTGAAGCAACCATACGCTGCCAAAGTGTAAGTAAATAATGCACACTATTTGGAGCAAAGAGCCACATCTGAGGGTGAAATTAATTTTTAATTTGGAATTTTAGCCACTTCAAAATATACTCACGTGTAGAGATTGTACTGTAAATTTTGCAATTAGCTCCATGGCTTCTGGATAACAGGGAACAGCAATGAGTTCACCTAGTTGATAATTAGACTTCAACCGTGCAAGCAAACGACAGAACTCATGATAATTATCAGGATCACTAAGGCCCTAAAGACATATTAAATATTTATTAAGCTAATGGTGCTTTTAATAATTTAACACTTACATGCAAATTACTGAGTATATTTTTTACACCTTCAACCAAATGAGTTAGAAATTTTGTTCGCTCTGAGTTGCTAAAAAGTGATCTACGCACAGAAGTCATTTGAACCAGACACGAAAGTGAGTAACTCGTTAAACTATTTGGTAATATTTGATATAAATCAAAGAACAATATTAATGTGTTCGAATCAAGAAAAGCAGGACGCCAAGCTGTCGGTATCTGTGAGTACAGCGTATTTAATTCATATTTTTAATTTACATTCGTAAGATATACAAACCTGAACATTGTTCATATCATCTGCCGATTCATCTGTGGAGCTGCCAATAAAATCGAAGCTCAGACAATTCTTTGTTAGGCGCAGCACTTGTGATATTAACCTGTGTTAAACAAAAACCAAAATTGACAATTTATTTTCAGGATTTTACAATTTTTTAAATACAAATATTATAACAATAAACCCTAATATGAGGTAAAAGTTAAGTGACGAATTTTGTAGGCCACAAAATTTTTGATTTTAAATTATTGCTTTTTTCATATTTGCCAATATTTTTTATGATATCTAAGACAAATTTTCTTTTCAATGTTTTTTTTCCGCATTTCAAAGGTAACATTAATAAGGAGTGCGAAAACAATTTGAAAAAAGCTTCAAATTTTCTATTGAATATATCTGTGATTACTCTTTGTTTTACAGATTTTAATTTGAATCAGCAAAAAATTTTTGAATTATGGCAATGTTTTATTGTTATTATTGCGATTTATTGACGTTGGTATTAAAGGAAAAATAGAAACTGAGTTATTACTCCATGAGCAAATCCAACTAGCAAGCCCAATTTTAAATAAAGGTAAATTTTCGACTGATTGACCCCATGGAATCTATATGTTATTTGCCCCAAATGCAAGCAAAATTTGGTCAAGTCATATAAAACGATATGAGATACATATGTTGTGAATTTTGTTGAAAGTATCTTAAAATATAAAATAGTTATAAATCCCTTATAATCCCAATTAAGTGACTATTTATTTAAAAAAAAATTAAAATCAAAAAAGTTATAAGACAATCTTGACAATACACAGTGGGCGCTCCCATAGGCTATAAATAAAAAAATCGAGGTCAAAATATTTAGGTACAAAGTAACCAAATTGGTTCAAAAATGTTCAAATTTTTCGATGCCAAACCGGTTTGTACCGGAAACCTAACGGTACTTGCTAAAAATAGAACTGAAGTTGAGAGCACGCGTTTTTTTGCTGCGCGCAATTGTACGAAGAGCATTTCACAACAGAAAATTGCAAACTTCTAAGCAGTGAAGCCCAGTTAATAATTGTCCAATTTTTGAAATTTAAAATGGTTTTGAAAGTTGAAGGTATTTACTTTAATTAAGTATTTTTTGTAATATTTTTTCAATTGATAATACATTTATGTGACATTTAATTAAATTTAACCTTTTTTGTGCATTTTGTGAACGTCTTTTGTTTGTTAAAGTTTTAGTTGTGTTTCCTCCCGATTCCCTTAATGAAACCTTAACTAGTGTATTCGTCGATGTTTTTTGATAAAAGTAAAACTTAAGACATTTGCGCTTAGGCGCGCTAAAGTACTCAAAAATTAAAAATTCTAAAGCCGCCTCCCTTTATTCCAAGGCCTAATTACATGCATATATACGTATTTTTGAGTACTTCATCCACGTGTCGTACCGATAGAATCTCAAAATTGGTCAACTACGTTCTGAGGAAACAAGAAAACAATTTTTATGGCAAACAATTTATTCAGTCTGAGTTTCGGCAAAAAATGGGCATAATAGTAGATAAGACGCGGTCGCGCTGTGTTCGTGTTTGTTTTTGTCTTAATATCCATTATCTGTTTAACTGTGATTTTCGAAAACGATGTTCCTTAGTATCTCTAAGTATTTTTTGTATTTTTTGATATATATATATTACCCTTTTGTTGTATTTTTTCTTTATAAAATTAAAACATAATCTTTCATATTAACAAAATTGAAGCATAATTTTCGGTGTATTTTTGTATTTTTGCTTTTTTGGTGGGCGAAAATACTAACGACCACGCCCATTTTTTAGATTTTTTCCAATTCTTATTTTTCAAAGAACTTACAGTAAAAATTTCACAACGATATGTCTGCTAGAAGTATTTTTGGCCGCTCTCCCCATATAAGCCCGACCACTGTGCAATATGAGGTTTAGGTGATAGGTTTAAGTTATTTGTGGGTCAACATTGTGGGTCACTAACATAACTGTAGACTTGCAAATTACTTTAATTTTATTGACTTTTATGCTTAAATTAAGACTGATTTTTATATGAATAAGTATTCGATACCGCGAAAGTGTGTAGGTTTTTATAATTTGAATGAAATTTTTATTTGTATCAAAGTTTTTTTCAGGGGTAATCTTGCATATCTTCTGATCTCTCAGGTCAACTTGAAAAGGCCTGACTTTTTTCGAGTTATAGAGTTTTAAATTTAAAGCAATAACACTAATCATCAGAGAGCGCCAATCCAAAGGAAAGTCAACTGCGCCGGGCGCTAAGATATTAGGGACGCCGAAAAAGTAATTATGATTAGAAATAAATTCAATTTTCAGAATTAATCGACTTCATCATTCAGCGATTCAAATGAAGATTAAAGACACATTATAATGTTTCTGAAAACTATAATTTTATTAAAATTATAAATAATTTAATATGCAACTGATTTAAAAAATATGGCTACAGTACAAAAAATTGTATTGCTAAAAGCTTCAATCAGAGATAATTTAAATTTGTTTACTGACTTACATGCAAGAAAGCTTTGTTCAATAAAAGAAGTGGCAATAGTTTGAAATAATGGTCTTCTAAGTTATCGGAGCCTAAAAAATTTCCAGAAAATAAGCTCGTCTACGGTATTGACTAAAAAGTGTGTGTGATGGTATAAATTGCAGCAGCACATGTAATAAATAAAAAAAAATTTTTCGAGACATTTTCCAAAAAAATATCAAAAACAATGACAATGTTTTTTACTGGATGATGGGTATGTATGAACGGTGCCATATACACGCCAGCCACAGCAGCATGCCTTCGAAATAGGAAAAAAATATAGGGAAACGTTACTCCATGTAAGATCTTGGTCTGGGGTAGTCGTAAGCCTACGGAAAAACATCTAAGTTTTTGGGATCTCCAGCTTTTGCTCTCATGCTCTCGATGCCTATCGGCTGTACGATAAAGAAGCAAAAAAAAAAGTAGTGGAACGACGCAAAGTTATTTTTGTGGAACGATGTCAGATGAAAGCAAAAATTCGTTCATTCGGGGAACTCCATCGGAATTATCGTCAGTCTTTGTCTCAGATGATAATGTCGATTCGGATTCAGAAGAAGTTGGATATATAGTAACTGATCATCTTTATGAAAAAAATAAATAATTTGGAAAAATTTTATTATCACGAATAAAAAATATACAATTTTATTAATACTATAAAAAAATTTTTATAAATTCGGTATTATATACTACCGCAATATACCCAACATATTGTAGTGTATTCTACATATGCACATAATAACACAATGCAACTTTGCAAATGAGTCTTAGTTTGGGTATCTTAATTAACACAAGAATTATAGCCTAAGAGCCAATTCTTTGTCCGTAACTCCGAATCAACTTCGCTGACACATGAATTCAGTGCTCGGGCTGCTTTGTCATCAACGGTAACCTGACACTTGAATATGTTGCAAGGGGCTTTGTTATCAGCTTGCCGACTGTAGTTTCGGAGCTTCTATAAGTCACCTTTAGCATTAGTTCTTATTACGCACCGGCAATAAATCGTATTAATAAGTAAAGTACTCCAACAATTGTCGTTAAAAACCTATGTTTTATTGTTGTCCAGTTCACCTTAACAACATAATCTTCTTTTAAACCGACAAAGGATCACATCTCTGAAGTGAGGGAGCAGAGTTTTATAGTGAGCGACTGCAGCGCGAGACTCCGATGGGTTTAGTAATTTTTATATGAAATTTTGCTAGATTGGATGTATATCTGCAAGCGTTAGTTAAATTATATATTGTTAAATGCAAAATAAATTGCAAGACAAAGGTATATAAACTATTTTATTTTGAAAAAAATTAAAACCTGAATTTTTAAAAAATATTAATATTTTGAAATCTGTTTCAATACAGATAGTGAAACTATTGAAAATATGAACCTCTAAACATTATATAAACAAATGTGCAATTTCGTTTACAGCGAGAGTGTGTTATTGTATGGGTCTGCTTCTTTTCCTAAGTGAATGTGCGAGTGTACATGCATACGAATTTATGTACATATATGCGGATGCTGTGCAGATCCGCTATGTCGTGCACTCCTTCGGGCTGGGCCGAAGGCGGGTGTTGTGTTGATGATCAGGGCGTGAGTCACACGTGGGTGTGACGCTCTCGAATGCCCAATTGTTGGCTAAGCCGTGCTGCACGCATGTGATGCTGTGACGTCCCGCTGCTCATTCAGAGCTGAGATCCAACGGTGTACGAGACGCCGGTGACGTCCCGCTGCTCGTTCAGAGCTGAGATCCAGCGGTATACGAGACGCCGGTGACGTCCCGTTGCTCGTTCAGAGCTGAGATCCAGCGGTGTACGAGACGCCGGTGACGTCCCGCTGTTCACTGCTATCAGTTATCCAGCGACGCACAATACGTTGCGCCTCCGTGCCGCTCCCTCGTTGCTGATGCCGGTGACGCACGAGACGCTAGCGACTCTGTGTCAGTCGCTCGGTGCTGGCGAGCAGTGAAGCGCAATACGTTAGCGCCTCCGCACTGCTCGCTCAGTGCTGAACACGATATGGTATCCTGCTGCGCCGCGTTGCTAGTGATGGCAATGGGTGCTGGCGAGCAGTGAAACGCAATACGTTTGCGCCTCCGCGCCGCTCGCTCAGTGTTGAACACGATATGGTATCGTGCTGCGCCGCGTTGCCAGTGATGGCAATGGGTGCTGGCGAGCAGTGAAACGCAATACGTTTGCGCCTCCGCGCCGCTCGCTTCGTGCTGAACACGATATGGTAGCCTGCTGCGCCGCGTTGCAAGTGATGGCAACGTCGCCGCCGTCCCAGGTGCGTGGGCACGTGTCGTGATTGCCCGTAGATGCACCACGTCCGGCGATCCGAGACGCGTATGTCACGCGTTCCGTAATATTCACAGATGCGATGGCGGATTACCGCACGAGGCTGCTCGTTGACGAGCCGTGGTGCCAAGATGCTCTGTGGCGGTGATGCCGGTGATGCGTAGTCGCTCCGGTATACAATATTTTATTCAACTTAAAGTTCTTTGATAACACTTAAACTGTTGTGGATGCTCGCTGATGAGCTAAGCCACAAGTTATTACACTTTGAGATCTGCCGAAAAGAGAGAGAGGAAACAGGCAGGAAGTTGGCTGCGTCACCGATCGAGCTTAGCGTTGCATTTCAATGCCTATCGAGCTTAGCGTTCCATTTCAATGCCTATCGAGCGGTGTTGCCCAAATTCTGTCTGAGTCAGGGCTGCCCACTCAACTGGGTGGCAATCCCTGACTGCTGTTAAGTGGCAATGATGTACAAATGTCTTAAATGGTAATCTTACAGATTAACTTGTACGCATACATACACAATTTTAGCGTGAGCAACTGAAAAGAGCCAGAGAACAACAGTTAGACTCGACTGCAAAGAGAACCATGGCATTTGTTTTTGTGTTCGCTTTTGCATGTTACGCACATGTGCGAGCAAGATCGCCAATGTTGATGTTTTGTTCCTGTGAACGAAGAAGTGATTTTTATTGCGTTCTTTGTCATACATAAGTGTGTACATATGAATGAGCTGCTGCTTTGAGAATTGACGATAAGGCTTTACTTATTCGTTGCCGCCCCTTTAGTTTTGTATGTAGTCGCTAATACCCTGTACCACTGAAATGTTTTATTAAGAAATTTCTACATTAAGAAATTTGTTTTTATTTATAAAACAGCCCATTGCACTTATTATATAGCCTTTCTTTATGGGTTTGTTAAATTTACAGTGTTTTGCTTTCAAAAATATTGAAGGCAATAACGTTTAAAGCGTAAAGGGAATTTCATAGTAGTAGGCATTTTCTTGGACACTTTTGGTTGTATGAAATGAACTCTCTGTGGGTTATTTGCTCACTAATCTATATATATAAAATGCATTGTCCTCACTGACTAACTGATATATATATATATATATATATATATATATATATACTAGATATATACTAGAGGGTCCGCTTTTGCTTCCACGGCTTCAAACAAAAAATAAAACAATACAAAAAGAATAAAAAGTGAATAAAATTCAAATTATTTAAACAGTAAATATTACAAAAATTTGAGAACTCACTTGATAAATCACAGTGCGCGCTTTTATTTCTTTGACGGTAAATGCAAAAGAGTATATACAAATGCAACAAATGCAAGGCAACGCTTCAATGATCTTTCTCACAGTAATCGATGGAACGATCCAAAGTTGTATTCGCTCATTGTATTAATTTTAAATTAGAAAAACAATAATATTCCTTACATTACATTTTACAAAAATATTTTGTTTTATTTTGCATTTTTGGAATTATCGTCATTCTTCAACATAGTGGTACCATCTATTGTTAATGGCGCCAATTGACAATAATCCCATAGTTCGGCACGGATCGGCAAATAGTATATAGAATTTGCTGACATGCATTTTTAATTAAATTTAAATTAATATTTTTTATTTTCAAAAATAAATTCCAGATAATAATTAAAAAAGGGCTTCTATTTTCATCTTAAATGCACTTATGTGCGCGTTGCCAACTCATTCAATTCAGTATCAACACGAATGTGAGTTGAGTAAATGTATAAATGTATGTCAAATAACGCAATATAAATAACAGCTTAATTCACAGGAACAAAACCACAATAACATTCGCGACTTTGCTCGCACGGGAGCGAACACAAAAACAAATGCCATGGCTCTGTCGAGTCTAACTCTTGTTCTCTTGGCTCTCTTGCACACGCATTGAACGTTTTCAATGCTTGCTTAGCGAGCTTGCAATTAATGCAATTAAAATTAATGTTTTTTATTTTTTAAAATAGCTTGCAGGTGAAATTAAAAAATTAAAATACCCATACGAATCTCAAAAATTTTGTTCTGATTTTTGACTTGTCCGCGGCTCCAAGAGCTTACCGGAGGCATATTCTTTTTGCACGGAGTTACAGAATGTCATATCGAGGACCCCCGGCCCTCGAGCTTATCAACAATCTGGTGCCCCAAGGTTCTCAGGCCCATTCCAACCTCAGCCAATGCAGCTTCCTTTTCGAACCATTAGGGAATAATTCAGAAATTACCTTTTTTGTTCTTCCAAATCTACGTTCTATCGATGGTATCATCGGCGACTTTAAGGACTTAAAAGCCATAGTAGACATGAAGAACGATTGCTTAATAATAGCCCCGGGAATTAAAATTCCCCTTTTGAATAGAGACTCATTAAATATTAACCCATTACTTGCCGCCGAATAGGAAGTATTGAATTCTCCTCTTAAGGAATATTTCTCCATCTTCGAAACCTCCTCACCTGGAATGTCTGTGGTGACGGTCGTCAAGGCCGAAATTCGCACAAACACACAAGACCCAATGTATACCAAGAGTTATCCGTACCCAGTCAACATGCGCGGGGAAGTTGAACGCCAAATTGTCGAACTTCTGCATAATGGTATCATTCGCCCTTTTAATAGTCCTTTCAATTCCCCCTGTCTGGATAGTCTCGAAGAAACCCAAACCCAGTGGGGAAAAACAATATCGCATGGTAATCGACTTTAAGCGGTTAAACACCGTCACCATATTCGACACTTAAACCATTCCAGATGTAAACGCTACACTACCCAGCCTTGGCAACGCCAAATACTTTAACAGCATTTTCTACCTTGAATGGAAAGTCCGAGTTCCTCCGTTTACCATTCGGTTTGAAGAATGCACCTGCAATCTTCCAACGGATGATCGACGATATTTTGCGTGAACATATCGGCAAAATTTTCTATGTTTATTTCGACGATATCATAGTCTTCAGTGAGAGCTATGATACACATTGAAAAACTCTTCGATTGATATTTGCGAGTTTGTCGAAGGCTAACCATCAAGTAAATCTCGGGAAATCGCACTTTTTGGCTACACAGGTAGAATTTCTGGGATACGATGTCACAGCTGATGGTATCAAGGCAGATACGAAAAAGGTTAAGGCGATCAACGAAATGCCACCCCCAACGTCGGTTAAGGAACTAATAATGTTTCTGGGTATGACATTCATTCAAGACTACGCCACAGTAGATAAGCCACTCACGAACTTAACGCGAGGACTGCATGCCAATGTAAAATCTTCGCAGTCGAGCAAGGCTCCAATTACGTTGGACGAGACGGCTCTACAGTTTTTAACGATTTGAAGTCAATTCTTTCTGCTTCGGAGAGCATTTCCCTGTTTTACCAAGTCATTCCATTTAACTACAGATTCTAACTCTAACTATGCCATCGGAGCTGTCCATTCGCAGGACGATCAGGGTAAGGACAGGCCAATAGCGTATATTTCCCGATCCGTAAATAGGACAGAAGAAAATTACGCTACAATTGAGAAGGAAATGCTCACGATAGTTAGGGCGTTGGACAACCTTTGGTCTTACTTGTATGGCGCAGGTTTTATTAGGGTATATACTGACCATCAGCCTCTCACATTTGCTTTGGGCAGCAGGAATTTCAACGCGAAATTGAAACGTTGGAAGGCTCGCATAGAATAATACAACTGCGAACTCGTCTACAAACCAGGGAAATCAAATATGGTGGCTGATGCGCTTTCACACATTCTGCCTCTGATTAATCAGTTGAGTGACGACCCAACTACTGACCCAGATGACGATACACAGTCTATGGCTACCCTCCATAGCGCTTCACAAGACAGATCGCAATTGATTCCCCCACGTTGAAGCCCTAATCAACGTCTTCAGAAATCAATTAATTTTTGACACAACCAGGTCAAACTACTTATGCAAATAACCGCACGCGGGCTATACTCGCCATTTGATTCCTCTCAAAGACAGGTCACGGGTCGATTTAACCAGATCTTTACAATCATACTTGCGACCCGCAATAATTTACGGTGTCAAAATCCCAGAAGCGTACTTGCAACTTTTTCAATCCATCTGCTTAGCGAGCTTTGTTTTATACAAAATTCAGATAACACAGCGATTGGTGGTGGACGTGAATGACGCAGAAGAAATTTGCGAGATGATCGAAAAGGATCACCGTAGAGCACATAGGAAGGGTACAACTTCCCGCGGCTGTCTAGTACGATCCGTCACCAAACTTCATCATGTCAGTGTTGCAAGCTCTACAAATATGAGAGACATCCTAATAAGCCAAATTTACAACCTACGCCTATTCCTAACTACCCATGTGAAGTACTTCACATCGACATTTTCACGCTCAAAAAGAAGCTTTACTTAAGTTGCATAGACAAATTCAGTAAATTTGAAAAGTTTTCCCAATTGCAGTCGAAAGCATCCGTGCACTTGCGGGAAACTCTAGTAGAGGATCTCCATTACTTTCCTGCCCCCTAAAAATTTAGTTTCGGATAACGAACAGGGACACTTATGCCCAACAGTGCTTAATTACTTTCGATCTCTGGACATTAATATTTATTATGCTCCAACACAAAAAAGCGAAGTAAATGACCAAGTTGAGATATTCCACTCAACATTCTTAGAAATTTATCGTTGTCTTAAAAGTGAGCACCCCACCTTCAAACCTATTGAACTGATTCCGATAGCAGTGGACGTTAGAGGACATAAGGGGTCTAATTGAACATAAGCAAGCTAAAACACACATGGCTCGAAATAAAACTAGGAGTGCGCCTAAATCTTATGACACAGGGGTTGCTAACAAAAAAATAAAAGCAAAGGTAAAACCAAGGTTCAGATCGGAAAAGGTGCAAGAAGATAATAACGTAACAGTTACAACCAGATCAGGGAAGATTTTCCACAAATCTGATATGAAGAATTGAGACATAAAAACAAATTCATTGTACAATTTTACATAGTGGCAGGTTAATGAAATATTTTACCTATTCACACACTTATTCAATAAAATTCCTAAAGGAAAAAAATATATAAAGCAATAATATTAGGATCATACACAGTAAAGCAACATATAAAAAAAATAAAAATACAAAGAAAAGAAAATATAATAATAAAATGTACCGAACTTATCTAAACACAACCTAACCCATATGTAGCCTAAAAACAAACTAACCGACTAACCGATGTCTATAAATTGTCTTTTCGATGGCTGCATGTGCAGTAAGTGCCGCCCACGTATACAAGTACGAGGGGCCGGTGATCCCTTTGCAACACGATGTATGGAGAATCAATGGCGTTTTTAAATTGGCGCACCTCGTCGATCTCGCAAAGATAAACAAAGGACATCGCGCGGGAAACGAATTCCTTGGCGAATAAGAGAGCCGAAGCCTTGGTCGACTACTACCTCAATACGGCGATGGAAGGAATCCACAGCCTCTCCGGACGACCGATGCGTAAACCTCGTTCGTTCTACTGGTTAGGGACGGCTTGGAGATGGATAACTCGATCTCGCCGTTTTGATCGCACAATGGTTAGCATCGAAGAACAGCGACCAGCAGTTAAAAATAAACGTAAGTTTGTTTGACGCAACGTACGAATCTTTCGAACAATTGAACAACGTCATCGCAAAAGTAAATGCGGGGGACAGCGACCTATACACAATAGAAAATATCGATGGGACTATCGATAGTTTCGACAGGCGGGCATTTTGTAAAATATCGAGTGTTTTAGCTTGCCATCGATACATCGGGAAAAATTTGGCCGCGGAAATAGCGAAGTGAGAGACATTTGGCATTTGATTTAAAAAAGTGTTTAAAATTTTTATGTAGTTTGGTGATGTTGAGAATTGGCGGCAACATGAATAAATATTTTAAACGAAAACAGGGTAAGTACGAATATATGTATACTAGAGGTCCCGCTTTTGCGTCCTTGCTTTGCTCGGACTCACACACACACTTAATATTTCAGAAATATTTATATTAAAAGGTTAATATAAATATTATTATTTAAATTATTTCGATATTTCCGCACCACCAAAGAGAAAAAATGCATATTTCCAATTATCGCACTAATGTGCGCGCTGCCAACTTATTCAATTCAGTATCAACACGAATGTCTCATATGTAAAATCGAGTTAATTCAAGCAGCCCTTTATTTTGTATGTATGACAAAGAACGCAATATAAATCACGGCATCGATCATAGGAACAAAACAACAACAACATTCGCGATCTTGCTCACACTTGCAAAATCGAACACAAAAACAAATGCCACGGCTCTGTCGAGTCTAAATCTTGCTCTCTGGCTCAATTTCAGTTAATCACGCAAAAATTGTGTATGTATGAGTATACACGCATTGAACTTTTCAATGCTTACTTAGCGAGCTTGCATTTAATGCAATTAAAATTAATGTTTTTTGTTCTTTAAAATAGTTTGCAGGCGGAATTAACAAATGAAAAAACCCATACCAATCTCAAAAAATGTTTTCTGATTAAAAAAAAAAATCAAGTCTCTAGGACTTGTGGTTTGACCATGGCTGTGATATGTCAGTCAGTCAGTCAGTGAGGACAAAGCATTTTATATTATATATATATAGATTATTTCAGTGTGTCAAATAAATTATACTTGATTATACTTTTATACTTAAGTATTTAATGTGCTTTTTAAATAATTTTTTCTTTAACATCTAATTAATCAATTAAGTTTAACACTTAATTCATAAATAAATTATTGAAAATAAATATATTATTAAAATGTGTGTACGAAATTGCCTGTGTATATAACCACATATATGTACATAAATATAAATAAGTTGTGCATATGTATGTACACTCGCGAATTCACTTGGGAAAACAAACAGACCCGTACAAAATACACTCTGGCTTTCGATCATACTCAAAGGATAAGGATTATTTCGATCATTGCACTGGATCGTGACTCGATCGAAACGAACGCTTACGATCGATAACGATCCATGACGATCGCATGACTCGAACGCTACTTGATCCAAAGAGCTCGAAAAAAAATTTATGACCGCCATTTAATCGTCAAAAAAGAGATTCGTGACTCGATCGACCACGTTGTGACCAAGCCGCTGAGTTAATTTAATTAAATTGTTCGCACACATGATCGATCATACTCGATTGCAGCTCTCTACTGCATATGTATGGGCTGCTGCGCGAGAATGACAACAGGGCTTTGTTTATTTGCTGCTGCCACTTATGTTTTGTATATAGTAATATATGTATTGCACATACCCACTTATTCTAAGAACTCCTTACATAAACGTATGTGTACACACACACGCACACTTTCCATTCAAGAAATAAGTTTCCGATAAGAATAATAAGTTTTCGAAAATAACAAGTCAAGTGCTCTCACGATTTACACAGATATAAACCTCCGCAAGAGTTGCTATGCGCAGCAAGGGTCGTCAGATCTGCAGACGCGGCACAAATCCAGGCTGTTGCCCACCACCCCAAAATGATCGACAGCTCAATATAACAATCCCACTGATCTTCGTTTACACAAGAGCGGACATAGTGAATCACAACCGAGGTTTGCTAAAACAATCCAAATACATATCCGCTAAAGACCATACGGTCTTTAAGGGACAATTAAAGTCCTAGGTTAATAAACATTGAAAAGGACAACTAAAGTCCTAGACCACCAATAAATAACCAAATAAAAAACAAATAAAAAAAACCAAAATGGCACCATAACCAATAAATGAATTATTTTAGATGCATTTAAGCTAACTTTGGGGCACATCAGGCAGGTAGCCGTCTTCAAAGGAGAATCAGAGGAACTCACAGCTTTCGTGAGAAGAGTGAACTACATATTACAACTATACCCTACCCAGGACATCAGAAGACACAGCGTTCTATTTGGAGCCAAAAAATTACAGAAGTTTGGAGAAGCGCACAACTGACGACAGCAGCAACATGGTCGGATCTAAGGAATGCATTCATCGAAGAATTTAAAACGCAAACACTACTAGAACAGCTGTTACGAAGACTATATAACACAAATTATAGAGGAAATATCCGCAAGTTGAAAAAAATTAAGAATATAAATCATTTCTCATTCAAAATAAATTAATGTTAGAAGGAATAGAATTAAACACAATTTTGTATAAAAGTGAACAATATTATAAAAGATATAATAAGTTGAAAATTACTAAACAGAATATTCATGATTCTTGCCTGATATGACATTACGACAGTGACGAAACTAAAGCCAGTAGCTCAAAGACTGTACGAAAACAATTACAACGAACGAACAAGACAAAGTAACAATAACAATACTCCAACTACATTCAGTCATAATAATTCACGCAAGAATAGCGGAACTCTAAATCAAAATTTCTACCCAGTAGTAAGTCTACGAGTACCAAATACTTACAACCACCCAAACAAATGTACATTAAACAAAACCTCAACCAAGTAATAGCGGTCAATTCAAATTGGATGTAGGAGAAAATTTTCATCAAGCAGCCTCTGACACCGAAATAACAGAAACCCCTTCATTTGACTTATTATAAACAATGAACACCTAAAATATATAATCGATACAGGATCTTATATAAATCTAATAAAAAAAAATTTCTCAACTTTAGAAGTTCAAACAATAAATGGAAATAAACGTAAGTTTGTTTGACGCAACGCACGAATCTTTCGAACAATTGAACAACGTCATCGCAAAAGTAAATGCGGGGGACAGCGACCTATACACAATAGAAAATATCGATGGGACTATCGATAGTTTCGACAGGCGGGCATTTTGTAAAATATCGAGTGTTTTAGCTTGCCATCGATACATCGGGAAAAATTTGGCCGCGGAAATAGCGAAGTGAGAGACATTTGGCATTTGATTTAAAAAAGTGTTTAAAATTTTTATGTAGTTTGGTGATGTTGACAATTGGCGGCAACATGAATAAATATTTTAAACGAAAACAGGGTAAGTACGAATATATGTATACTAGAGGTCCCGCTTTTGCGTCCTTGCTTTGCTCGGACTCACACACACACTTAATATTTCAGAAATATTTATATTAAAAGGTTAATATAAATATTATTATTTAAATTATTTCGATATTTCCGCACCACCAAAGAGAAAAAATGCATATTTCCAATTATCGCACTAATGTGCGCGCTGCCAACTTATTCAATTCAGTATCAACACGAATGTCTCATATGTAAAATCGAGTTAATTCAAGCAGCCCTTTATTTTGTATGTATGACAAAGAACGCAATATAAATCACGGCTTCGATCACACGAACAAAACAACAACAACATTCGCGATCTTGCTCGCACTTGCAAAATCGAACACAAAAACAAATGCCACGGCTCTGTCGAGTCTAAATCTTGCTCTCTGGCTCAATTTCAGTTAATCACGCAAAAATTGTGTATGTATGAGTATACACGCATTGAACTTTTCAATGCTTGCTTAGCGAGCTTGCATTTAATGCAATTAAAATTAATGTTTTTTGTTCTTTAAAATAGCTTGCAGGCGGAATTAACAAATGAAAAAACCCATACCAATCTCAAAAAATGTTTTCTGATTAAAAAAAAAAATCAAGTCTCTAGGACTTGTGGTTTGACCATGGCTGTGATATGTCAGTCAGTCAGTCAGTGAGGACAAAGCATTTTATACTATATATATAGATTATTTCAGTGTGTCAAATAAATTATACTTGATTATACTTTTATACTTAAGTATTTAATGTGCTTTTTAAATAATTTTTTCTTTAACATCTAATTAATCAATTAAGTTTAACACTTAATTCATAAATAAATTATTGAAAATAAATATATTATTAAAATGTGTGTACGAAATTGCCTGTGTATATAACCACATATATGTACATAAATATAAATAAGTTGTGCGTATGTATGTACACTCGCGAATTCACTTGGGAAAACAAACAGACCCGTACAAAATACACTCTGGCTTTCGATCATACTCAAAGGATAAGGATTATTTCGATCATTGCACTGGATCGTGACTCGATCGAAACGAACGCTTACGATCGATAACGATCCATGACGATCGCATGACTCGAACGCTACTTGATCCAAAGAGCTCGAAAAAAATTTATGACCGCCATTTAATCGTCAAAAAAGAGATTCGTGACTCGATCGACCACGTTGTGACCAAGCCGCTGAGTTAATTTAATTAAATTGTTCGCACACATGATCGATCATACTCGATTGCAGCTCTCTACTGCATATGTATGGGCTGCTGCGCGAAATGACAACAGGGCTTTGTTTATTTGCTGCTGCCACTTATGTTTTGTATATAGTAATATATGTAATGCACATACCCACTTATTCTAAGAACTCCTTACATAAACGTATGTGTACACACACACGCACACTTTCCATTCAAGAAATAAGTTTCCGATAAGAATAATAAGTTTTCGAAAATAACAAGTCAAGTGCTCTCACGATTTACACAGATATAAACCTCCTCAAGAGTTGCTATGCGCAGCAAGGGTCGTCAGATCTGCAGACGCGGCACAAATCCAGGCTGTTGCCCACCACCCCAAAATGATCGACAGCTCAATACAACAATCCCACTGATCTTCGTTTACACAAGAGCGGACATAGTGTATCACAACCGAGGTTTGCTAAAACAATCCAAATACATATCCGCTAAAGACCATACGGTCTTTAAGGGACAATTAAAGTCCTAGGTTAATAAACATTGAAAAGGACAACTAAAGTCCTAGACCACCAATAAATAACCAAATAAAAAACAAATAAAAAAAACCAAAATGGCACCATAACCAATAAATGAATTATTTTAGATGCATTTAAGCTAACTTTGGGGCACATCAGGCAGGTAGCCGTCTTCAAAGGAGAATCAGAAGAACTCACAGCTTTCGTGAGAAGAGTGAACTACATATTGCAACTATACCCTACCCAGGACATCAGAAGACACAGCGTTCTATTTGGAGCCAAAAAATTACAGAAGTTTGGAGAAGCGCACAACTGACGACAGCAGCTTTTACAAAATACACTCTGGCTTTCGATCATACTCAAAGGATAAGGATTATTTCGATCATTGCACTGGATCGTGACTCGATCGAAACGAACGCTTACGATCGATAACGATCCATGACGATCGCATGACTCGAACGCTACTTGATCCAAAGAGCTCGAAAAAAAATTTATGACCGCCATTTAATCGTCAAAAAAGAGATTCGTGACTCGATCGACCACGTTGTGACCAAGCCGCTGAGTTAATTTAATTAAATTGTTCGCACACATGATCGATCATACTCGATTGCAGCTCTCTACTGAGAAGAGTGAACTACATATTGCAACTATACCCTACCCAGGACATCGGAAGACACAGCGTTCTATTTGGAGCCAAAAAATTACAGAAGTTTGGAGAAGAGCACAACTGACGACAGCAGCAACATGGTCGGATCTAAGGAATGCATTCATCGAAGAATTTAAAACGCAAACACTACTAGAACAGCTGTTACGAAGACTATATAACACAAATTATAGAGGAAATATCCGCAAGTTGAAAAAAATTAAGAATATAAATCATTTCTCATTCAAAATAAATTAATGTTAGAAGGAATAGAATTAAACACAATTTTGTATAAAAGTGAACAATATTATAAAAGATATAATAAGTTGAAAATTACTAAACAGAATATTCATGATTCTTGCCTGATATGACATTACGACAGTGACGAAACTAAAGCCAGTAGCTCAAAGACTACCGAAAACAATTACAACGAACGAACAAGACAAAGTAACAATAACAATACTCCAACTACATTCAGTAATAATAATTCACGCAAGAATAGCGGAACTCTAAATCAAAATTTCTACCCAGTAGTAAGTCTACGAGTACCAAATACTTACAACCACCCAAACAAATGTACATTAAACAAAACCTCAACCAAGTAATAGCGGTCAATTCAAATTGGATGTAGGAGAAAATTTTCATCAAGCAGCCTCGGACACCGAAATAACAGAAACCCCTTCATTTGACTTATCATAAACAATGAACACCTAAAATATATAATCGATACAGGATCTTATATAAATCTAATGAAAAAAACTTTCTCAACTTTAGAAGTTCAAACAATAAATGGAAATAAACGTAAGTTTGTTTGACGCAACGCACGAATCTTTCGAACAATTGAACAACGTCATCGCAAAAGTAAATGCGGGGGACAGCGACCTATACACAATAGAAAATATCGATGGGACTATCGATAGTTTCGACAGGCGGGCATTTTGTAAAATATCGAGTGTTTTAGCTTGCCATCGATACATCGGGAAAAAATTTGGCCGCGGAAATAGCGAAGTGAGAGACATTTGGCATTTGATTTAAAAAAGTGTTTAAAATTTTTATGTAGTTTGGTGATGTTGACAATTGGCGGCAACATGAATAAATAGTTTAAACGAAAACAGGGTAAGTACGAATATATGTATACTAGAGGTCCCGCTTTTGCGTCCTTGCTTTGCTCGGACTCACACACACACTTAATATTTCAGAAATATTTATATTAAAAGGTTAATATAAATATTATTATTTAAATTATTTCGATATTTCCGCACCACCAAAGAGAAAAAATGCATATTTCCAATTATCGCACTAATGTGCGCGCTGCCAACTTATTCAATTCAGTATCAACACGAATGTCTCATATGTAAAATCGAGTTAATTCAAGCAGCCCTTTATTTTGTATGTATGACAAAGAACGCAATATAAATCACGGCTTCGATCACACGAACAAAACAACAACAACATTCGCGATCTTGCTCGCACTTGCAAAATCGAACACAAAAACAAATGCCACGGCTCTGTCGAGTCTAAATCTTGCTCTCTGGCTCTATTTCAGTTAATCACGCAAAAATTGTGTATGTATGAGTATACACGCATTGAACTTTTTCAATGCTTGCTTAGCGAGCTTGCATTTAATGCAATTAAAATTAATGTTTTTTGTTCTTTAAAATAGCTTGCAGGCGGAATTAACAAATGAAAAAACCCATACCAATCTCAAAAAATGTTTTCTGATTAAAAAAAAACAATCAAGTCTCTTGAACTTGTGGTTTGACCATGGCTGTGATATGTCAGTCAGTCAGTCAGTGAGGAAAAAGCATTTTATATTATACTAGTGGGCCCGCTTTTGCGTCCTTGCTTTGCTCGGACGCAGATCCCCACTTAAAGTATCAGAAATATTATTATTTAAATTATTTCGTCATTTGCACACTACTAAAGAGGTGGCGCCATCTATTGTTAGTGGCGCCATTTATCAATAAGCCCGTAATGCTTTACGGATTGACAAATAGTACATAGATTTTGCGAACATGCATTTTTAATTCGATTTAATAAATATTTTATATTTTCAAAAATAAAATGCAGGTGAAAATTTAAAAACAGCTTCTGATTTAATGTTATATTAGTGAGCAAATAACCCACAGACAGTTAATTTCATACAACCAAAAGTGTCTAAGAAAATGCCTACTACTATGAAATACCCATTACGCTTTCAACGTTATTGCCTTCAATATTTTTCAAGGTAAAACACCGTAAATTTAACAAACTCATAAAGAAAGGCTATATAATAAGTGTAATGGGCTGTTTTATAAATAAAAACAATTTTTTTAATGTATAAATTTCTTAATAAAACATTTTAATGGTACAGGGTATCACAGACTACATACAAAACTTAAGGGGCAGCAACGAATGAGTAAAGCATTGTTGTCAATTCTCACAGCAGCCGATTTATATGTACACACTTATGTATGACAAAGAACGCAGTATAAGTCACTTCTTCGTTCACAGAAACCAAACAACAACAACATTGGCGATTTTGCTCGCACTACGCACATGCAAAAGCGAACACAAAAACAAAAACTACGCACATGCAAAAGCGAACACAAAAACAAATGCCATGGCTCTCTTTGAAGTCGAGTCTAACTGTTGTTCTCTGGCTCTCTTTCAGTTGCTCACGCTAAAATGGTGTATGTATGCGTACACACGCATTGAACGTTTTCAATGCTTGCTTAGCGAGCTTGCATTTAATGCCTTTAAATAATGTTTTTATTTTTTTAAATAGGTTGCAGGTGGAATTAGAAAATTAAAATACCCATACGTATCTGGAAATTTTTTTTCTGATTTATTAAAAAAAACTTCAAGTCTCTCGGACTTGTGGTTTCGCCATTACTGTGATATATCAGTCAGTCAGTCAGTCAGTCAGTGAGGACAAAGCATTTTATATATATAGATATATAGATTATTTCAGTGTGTCAAATAAATTATACTTGATTATACTTTTATACTTAAGTATTTAATGTGCTTTTTAAATAATTTTTTCTTTAACATCTAATTAATCAATTAAGTTTAACACTTACTTCATAAATAAATTATTGAAAATAAATATATTATTAAAATGTGTGTACGAAATTGCCTGTGTATATAACCACATATATGTACATAAATATAAATAAGTTGTGCATATGTATGTACACTCGCGAATTCACTTGGGAAAACAAACAGACCCGTACAAAATACACTCTGGCTTTCGATCATACTCAAAGGATAAGGATTATTTCGATCATTGCACTGGATCGTGACTCGATCGAAACGAACGCTTACGATCGATAACGATCCATGACGATCGCATGACTCGAACGCTACTTGATCCAAAGAGCTCGAAAAAAAATTTATGACCGCCATTTAATCGTCAAAAAAGAGATTCGTGACTCGATCGACCACGTTGTGACCAAGCCGCTGAGTTAATTTAATTAAATTGTTCGCACACATGATCGATCATACTCGATTGCAGCTCTCTACTGCATATGTATGGGCTGCTGCGCGAAATGACAACAGGGCTTTGTTTATTTGCTGCTGCCACTTATGTTTTGTATATAGTAATATATGTAATGCACATACCCACTTATTCTAAGAACTCCTTACATAAACGTATGTGTACACACACACGCACACTTTCCATTCAAGAAATAAGTTTCCGATAAGAATAATAAGTTTTCGAAAATAACAAGTCAAGTGCTCTCACGATTTACACAGATATAAACCTCCTCAAGAGTTGCTATGCGCAGCAAGGGTCGTCAGATCTGCAGACGCGGCACAAATCCAGGCTGTTGCCCACCACCCCAAAATGATCGACAGCTCAATACAACAATCCCACTGATCTTCGTTTACACAAGAGCGGACATAGTGAATCACAACCGAGGTTTGCTAAAACAATCCAAATATATATCCGCTAAAGACCATACGGTCTTTAAGGGACAATTAAAGTCCTAGGTTAATAAACATTGAAAAGGACAACTAAAGTCCTAGACCACCAATAAATAACCAAATAAAAAACAAATAAAAAAACCAAAATGGCACCATAACCAATAAATGAATTATTTTAGATGCATTTAAGCTAACTTTGGGGCACATCAGGCAGGTAGCCGTCTTCAAAGGAGAATCAGAAGAACTCACAGCTTTCGTGAGAAGAGTGAACTACATATTACAACTATACCCTACCCAGGACATCAGAAGACACAGCGTTCTATTTGGAGCCAAAAATTTACAGAAGTTTGGAGAAGCGCACAACTGACGACATGGTCGGATCTAAGGAATGCATTCATCGAAGAATTTAAAACGCAAACACTACTAGAACAGCTGTTACGAAGACTATATAACACAAATTATAGAGGAAATATCCGCAAGTTGAAAAAAAATTAAGAATATAAATCATTTCTCATTCAAAATAAATTAATGTTAGAAGGAATAGAATTAAACACAATTTTGTATAAAAGTGAACAATATTATAAAAGATATAATAAGTTGAAATTTACTAAACAGAATATTCATGATTCTTGCCTGATATGACATTACGACAGTGACGAAACTAAAGCCAGTAGCTCAAAGACTGTACGAAAACAATTACAACGAACGAACAAGACAAAGTAACAATAACAATACTCCAACTACATTCAGTAATAATAATTCACGCAAGAATAGCGGAACTCTAAATCAAAATTTCTACCCAGTAGTAAGTCTTCGAGTACCAAATACTTACAACCACCTGCATAATTCAAACCAAGGTAACCAAAATGTACATTAAACAAAACCTCAACCAAGTAATAGCGGTCAATTCAAATTGGATGTAGGAGAAAATTTTCATCAAGCAACCTCGGACACCGAAATAACAGAAACCCCTTCATTTGACTTATCATAAACAATGAACACCTAAAATATATAATCGATACAGGATCTTATATAAATCTAATGAAAAAAACTTTCTCAACTTTAGAAGTTCGAACAATAAATGGAAATATTTTCTCAACCAACATATTTTCTTTGCCCCCAATAAACTTTGCTATTCACATCCAATTTTCTACACACACGAATTCTGAGAGAATTACGACATGTGATACTCTACTAGGCAACAAGCAACAATAAATTGTAAAGGAGAAATCGTAGCGTTAAGTAATAACTCGTTTGTCATAACCATTTAATTACATTAATATACATTTTATAGAAAATGACACTAACATTATTTGCATGGATCCACCCCTCACAGAAGATCTTGTTTGACTTTAGTGACATACAGTACAAAGAATGTACAATTTGACCTTCACAGGTGCAATTAAGCATGTCATTAAAACCAAACACGAGGACACTTTTTCAAACCGACCTTATAAATAACCACAGGCATTCGATGCAGAAGTAAAAACACAAATAAAAGAATTGATAAAACACGGAATAATCCGAAAATCGCAATCCCCTTATTGATCACCAACTTGGGTCGAAAAAAAAAAAAAAGACAATTTGGGAAAGTAAAAATTCCCCTTCGAAATCTCAACGAAGTTGCAAAAGATGATAAATACCCAATACCTAAATCCATATAATGGAAGATATAGTAGACAAACTCGGAAAATGTCAATCTTTTACAACCCTTGACTTCGCAAAAGACTTTCATCAGATCTTTAAATGGATTTTGATTGCATATCAAAAACGATTTTTTTGACTAAAAATGGCCATTACGAATACACTTGAATCCCGTTTCGACTCAAAAACGCTCCTGCAACATTTCAATGTTATATAAACCATTTTCTAGAAGACTTAATCTGTAAAGATTGTTTGGTCTGCATGAACGACATAATTGTGCATTCCATATCAATGGCAGAAGACATTTTGTCAATAAAAAGTGTTTTCAATAAACTCAGAAATGGCAATCTAAAGATACAGTTAGACAAATGCGAATTTCTAAAAAAGGCACTGAATTCCTTGATCTCATTGTCACAACTCCACCAAATCTAATAAAATAAATCGCAATATAAAATTTTCCAATACCAAAAACTACAAAAGAAATAAAGTAATTTTTGCATTTTGTGGCTACTGTAGGAAGTTTCTACCAAGCTATGCAACTATCGATATAAAGAACAAAGAATACATATATCACAGCATTCGAGAAGCTAAAGTTACTCATCACGTCAGTTCCAATACTGACTTATCCAAATTTTGAAAATCCATTTTCATTAACTACTGATGCAATGTTGCTATAGGCGCGGTGCTAGTAGAGCACTAAATGAACAAGATATTAATTATCTGCAATAGAAAAAGAGTTATTATGTATTATTTGGGCCATTAAATACTTTAGCGATCATAAACCCATAGATTGGGTAAATAATGTCGAAGAACCAAACATGAAATTGCAAAGATGGTATATTAAATTAAATGAACTTTATTATCTCCAGTAAAGAAACCATTTGGCAGATGCTTTGTCACAAATCAAACTCGAAAAAAATTTATAAGGACTCCTATAAGTACAGCAGCATCTGTACAAAGCGCATAAGACAATCAAAGTTACCTTTCAATCACAGAAAATACCAAAATACTATTACAATAGACAAATTGAATTTATAAAAAGCAACGATAACAAAGTAAATGTTATAAACCATTTCCATTAAACTAATATTTTAATTATATATAATGAAATGACAGATATACATGCTAAAAAACTTATCAAAGAATACTTATATACAAAGAAACGGTATTCTATTTTCATGTTAAAGTAGACTTCCTTATATTTCAAATAGCTTTCGAAGAGATAATCAGTCCTAACCATTTAGGTAAAATGTGAGATAATACTAAATAGTTAATAGATATCCAAATCTATGCAGAATTTAAAGAACTCATCATTAAAACTCGAAGAGAATCACTACTCCCAGGTATAGAAAAACTCACATTATTATTCAAAGAGAAGCATTACTTCCCAGATTACCAAAGCTTTACAGAACAGAGATCCACTAAATTTGAAATTACTCCGGAAACGTTTATTCCTATAGAAAACTACGTTATCGATTTTTATGTGGTAGATAACAAACAATTCTTGTCACGCGTAGACATAAGTTAACGCCAAATCTTATATCAACACCAAAAAGACCCAAAACAACAACCGAAACCCAATCACGACTCCAGTGCATGCATTGCAATGCATGCACTTCAGATCAGTCACCCCAGCGTTTGCAGAGCATCATCAAATTCCAGAAGTCAAACAATAACAACAAATGCAACTAAAACGACTAAAAGACACATTGACTCCTGCTATGACGGCAGCGCATCCGCCAACGCCGGGTCGTCAGCAGAAAGTTTGCATTGGCCAAGTCGTGGGAACGTCAACGACATCGGACACCATCAGCTGCTACAACGGCAGCAGCGGCTACAGCGACAGCAGCGGTTGCAGCGACAACAGCGACGTCGGTTGAGAGTAGGTTTAATTTACAATTGTATCATAAAATTCAATTAGTCTAAGAATTGTCTTCAAATAAAGAACAACTGGTTTTTTGTATAAAACAAATAAAAATATAATTTAATTCATAAATTCTAAATGTACATCCTTAATAGAAGTATATAGTAGAGTTTGCTTAGAGGCCAAAAGAGCGTTGCTCAAAATCTTCAATGAAATGAGAAAAGCAAATAAAATTAAAGCAGATAAAGTCTCAGCATTTGTGTGTTCAGCCTAACAGTTCACCCTAAAAAAGTAAATATCAATATTACAACAAGTAATGTATAAGCGACGTTGAAAGATTCCACAAAACTGTAAATGAAAAATTAAGATATTTAAAAAGTGAAACAGACACAGAAAATATGGTAAATTAACTATGTTCGCAATAATACTTCACACGTATTCTTATAAGACAAAACATAACACAATAGGTAGAACACCAACAGATATTACGTGGGAGCCCCAAAATAAAAAACACTCTTAGATAGGACAAATCAAATTAATAAGCCAATAAATAAAATAATAATGAAAAATGGCCATAATTCAAATTTGGTACTAACTATAAACATCCCCCTAAGAACGTTGAAAATCAATCAACCCATTCAAAAAGACAGGTAACTTGAAACAAATTGACAAAAAGCATTTTGAAGAAAGAAATAGAGACAGAAAAATAACACACTCCAAATCTAAGTTGAAAAAGAAAAGAAAATGAATAAATGCAATACAATAATTCCAGATCATCACCAACTGACCAACCAAAACCAACCCAAATCAAGACGGAATGACATATGTAAAATGATTCTATTTTTAATACCATTTAGACTAACATACCTTATTCAACAAACTATTGACTAAAGCTTAGAGATAATACCGATTCATTCTTGAAATAACTTAAAATCTCGTAAACTATACGGAATATTTCGATAAGTATTTCTTTTCTAATATTATGCATTCCCTTTGACAGTTTGTTTTTTCATTCACTATGCTTACAGCCAAAATCATACTTTTTACGTTTTTAGGCTAATAAATATTAAAAAAAAATTTTAATTGTAATTTTGGAGAAAAAATTTTTGATCTGTCCACACCCACTTTTCATATAAGGCACTGAGGTGCAGACTACCAACTCAGTCACTTTAATTTTCATATGTCGAATTGAGTTAATTCAATCGGCTTTCTATTATGTAAGTATGTATGACAAAGAACGCAATAAAAATCACTTCTTCGTTAAGAGGAAGAAAACAATAACATTCGCGATCTTGCTCGCTTTTACGCACTTGCGAGAGCGAACACAAAAACAAATGCCATGACTTTCTTTGCAGTCGAGTCTAACTCTTGCTCTTTGGCTCTCTTTCAATCGCTCACGCTAAAATTGAGTATATATGTGATATTTATCTGATTTAAAAAAAAAAATTTTAAGTTTTAGGAACTTTCGCAGAACCTTTTACCCGTTCTTACTCTCCAGCTTTGCCAACCACAGCTCCAAAAACCTGGAGCGAAGAGTGTGCCTCACCAGTGCCGGTCGCCACGCATATTTGCCCAAAAAGTTGATGCAGCTGAGGCTACGAAAGCAACCAATTTAACTGTGTCAACCGCCGTGAGACCTGCTTCTGCATGCTTAGGCAGACCGGATTGGATCGCTACATTCAAAGAAAGCGATATCTAAGCTCAAAGCATACAGGGAAATAAAACAAAACTTAACTACTGTAACTCAAATAAAATTAATAGGGATCCAGTAAACAACAACATATAAATCCGGAAGAAATTTCTATTGCAGTGATTAACGAGATTGTTACCCATTGGTTGTAACAGCATTTACATTATTCCATTCACTAAGGAAATATTCATTAAAGCAAGCGTCAGACAAAAGACGAAGTGCAATTCGGTCAATTCAACAACTGCGGTGGAAATTATACAGTTAACCAAGTGTCTAGTGTACAAGGAACTCGAAAACCGTATCTGATGACTACCAACAGCGCGTTATTGACACCCACCTAATGCAGTTATGGCATCTCAAACTAAGCCTGAATTCCTTTTCGCCACTAAATACTAACACTGACACTAAAAACTATCAACAACTTCTCTTTCGCTTATGCTGTAAAACCATGCGTTTCCACACGTCTTGCGACCTAAAAGGAAATGCATCTTTACAACGCAATCATAAATCCAAGCCAACTCAATTATGTTTCCTAATAGACATACAAGTTAATATATAAGTTAACCAATAGTTCAATGCCCGCCGATCACGCCACATAGCAATGACTCCAATGCATGATCAGCATTCTTTGCGACTGTTCTGCAAGCTTTCTGTGTAACATAGTTGCACAACAACATTGACCGTTCCCGTTTCCATCCGCTGGCCACTCGACATCTGAGCCGTTTACACAATACGCTGGATCAGCATATTTAGGCAACAGGGCTAGCTTCGAGTTAAGAATATTTTGTACTTAGCTTTAGTTTGATTTTGACAATAAAAGAGTTCGGTATATAAACGGAGCATGTTTTATTATTTAAGTGGAACACAACTTTTAGTAACTACGTGCAGCATAACTTATAATAACTTACATACCGACCAGCAGACCTCAACAAACAACCAGACAAAATATACATTGCAGTGACGAAAAAAACGCGCAATTTGATAAGTGTCGAAGCTAGCTCGAATCTTGCATCCGACCACATATATTTAATGACATATTAAATAACACAATTTTATAAAATAAATATTAATTAAAAATAAAAAATATGCTGGGGGTATATAAAAAATTAAAAAAGATAAACCTATTGGTTCAACATTTGTTGCAAGGATTGAGAAAAACCCCAGAAAAATCCAATCAGACCAAGATGAAATTAGAGAAATATTAGTTAGTTAGATTAGTAAGATATAATAATACTAGAGGGCCCGCTTTTGCGTCCACGCTTTGCTCGGATGCAGACCCACACTAAAACTTTCAGAAATATCCTAATTAAAAAATGTTAAAAGGTTAATATATATATGATAGACACAAAAACACTAAATTAAAACAAAACAAAAGAATAAAAAATGCAATAAAATAAAAATTATTTAAACAGGAAGTATTTCATAAATTTGAGAACTCACTTGGCAAATCACAGTGCGCGCGTTTATTTCTTTAACGGTAAAAGCTAAAGAGCATATAAGTTAACACGCGCAAGCTTGATTTTGCTGACAACGCTGCTGCGCCGGATGCCGTCGCGACAAAGTTGCAGCCGAAACCCGAAACTCACATGCGCAAGCTGCGTGATCGCCCGCTGCAGAAGCTGACGCAGCATTCAGCCGACATTCCAGCGGCAGCGGCGGCTTCGTGGTCCGATGGAGCTTGCCCTAAGTTTCAGTTTTAGATTTGTTCTCCAAAGGTTCTTACATACCAGAAATAAAAACAAATAAATATATTTGCTAAATAAAACAGTCTTATTTTAATTGGCGCCCAAACGGAAAATAACCCAGTTACTTTAAACTCTTCGAGCTAACGCAAAGAGTCGCGGTACGGTTCAATAAAGTGAACAACAAAATCAACAAAGTGAACAGTTACTAACCGAAATAACTCTTCGAGCTAACGCAAAGAGTTGCGGTATAATAAAGTGAACAACAAAATCAACAAGTGAACAATAAGAACAAATTTTGTGGCAAAAACAAGAACAGTGCAAAATAAATACGCACTCACACAACAAATACACACAAATTAAGAACCCCAGCCAAGAGAGCTGAGCAAGTTAATAAAATAAACGGAAAACAACATACTGCAGCGGCCAAAAATTTCATATTTAAAAAAATGTTAGTGAGATGTTCATTTTTTTTATTTCAAATAAAATTAATAAAATACTCAGAGCTGTCTAGTGTGAGATTTCAGTGTTTACAAAAAACAAACTTAAACAATTTCTGCCTGTTGCAATAAAAAATGTTAAATGTTAAAAAAACCTTTATAAGCTTAAAAAAAAAAAAAAAAATTTTATTCCGAAACGATTTGATTCTTTATGTTAATACCAAGACAAAGCGGACGACAGTAGTGGCGACGAACTAATAGCTTCATACTTAGAACGAAATTTAGAGCAATCAAAAAGAATGAATGCTGAACAGGTTGCCCAGATGGAGGCAAAGGTGCAGGCAGCCCTTGAGCGACAAACCCGCTTATTTGAGGAGAAGTTAGCCTCTCTGACAAACCAGCTTAGTCAAACTAGAGTTTCTGCACCACAGATAGAAATTTTCCACGAAGTTGAAATCGTGCCAGGGGCCAAATGCGACGAGCCCCTAGATGTTACAAAATCCATCCCCGAGTTCGACGGAAAGATAGAAAACTATGTTTCGTGGAGGCAAGCCGCTTCCGCAGCCTTCAAAGTCTTTGAGCCATACAACGGCACCTCAAGACACTACCAGGCAGTAGCTATAATCATAAACAAAGTAAGGGGACCAGCAGATGCTGTGCTGGCCTCATTCAACACAGTGTTGAATTTTAAAGCCATTATTGCCAGGCTAGATTTCACATACGCAGACAAGACACCGGTCCACGTAATCCAACAACAACTAAGCACGCATCAGCAGGGCAACTTGCCACTGCTACAATATTTCGACGAGGTCGAAAAAAAACTCACACTATTGGCAAACAAGACACTAATGACGCACGACTCCGTCGCAGCAGCTATATTAAACGAAAAGTTTAGAAGCGACGCGCTTCACGTTTTCGTCTCAGGATTAAAAAATCTCTGAAATGGGCGGTCTTCCCGGCACAACCCAGAGACCTCCCCTCGGCCTTAGCTCTAGCCCAAGAGGCCGAATTAAGCAATGAGAGTGGCATCTTCGCAGCAAATTTTGCAAAACACCTTGAGGAAAAACCCCAAAAACAAAATTCGCAAGTCTCAGAACTGGCGTCAGAACGCCCAGCAGGCAAAGGAAGAGAATCCTCAAAGCAAGAATCCCTATTTCCAAAAGAATCAAAAGGACAAAAATGACCAGCAAAACCCAAATAGCTCAAAACAGCGCTTTAACAACCAAAAGTCCCAAGGGCGGGGTCCAGAGCCAATGGAGGTGGATTCCTCCTCACGCTTCAACCACACAGGGTTACAAGACCAATCAAAGTTACGGCCCTTTTAAGTTGACAGCCCTTTTCAAGTCAAATCAATCCATGGGCACACTAAGATCGAGCAGAAATGCCCCATCCACCTTTTCAACGTAAAGTCGTATTTTTTCATGCTAGAGTCACTTAATGACTTTGATTGCATAATTGGCCTTGACCTGTTAAAACAGGTCAATGCTCAAATAGATCTGACGAACAACGTCATTAAACACGACCATGGGATAGAAAAAAACGAGTTCACTAAATGCCAACAGGTGAACCATATTCGGATTCATGACACAGATGTCCCTCATGCTGTCAGATCCACTTTTCATAGTATGATCAACAATATGGTAAAGGCATTTGCGGACGTTAACGAGTCCCTACCGTACAATATAAATACGGTTGCCATCATACCAACGGATGACGAACCAGTTTACTCAAAACTGTATCCGTATCCAAAGGGCGTGTCTGACTTTGTCAATGCAGAGGTTAAACAACTTCTAGCGAATGGCATAATACAACCGTCAAAGTCCACTTATAATAACCCGATATGGGTCGTCGACAAAAAAAGCATCGACGAAGCGGGTCACAAACAAATGCGTCTGGTTATTGATTTTAGGAAACTAAATCATAAGACAACCGACGACAAATACCCTATCCCATCCATTTCGACTATATTGTCAAATTTGGGCGAGGCTCAGTATTTCACTACGCTGGACCTCAAGTCAGGGTTTCACCAAATCGAATTGGCTGAAAGAGATAGGAAAAAGACAGCGTTCTCTATCAACAACGGGAAGTACGAGTTTTGTAGACTCCCTTTCGGGCTGAAAAATGCCCCAAGTATTTTTCAACGAGCCATCGATGATGTGCTTCGTGAACAGATTGGTCGGATATGTTATGTTTACGTCGATGACGTAATAATCTTTTCCAAGTCTAAAAAGACCACGTCAGAGACATTGAGTGGGTCTTGAAGGGTGTCTCAAGAAAAATCCAAGTTTTTCAAAACAAGCGTGGAATATTTGGGATTTACAGTGTGCAGAGGCGGGATTCAGTCCTCTCCCGATAAAATTAAGGCTATTAAGGACTTTCCTTCACCGAATACCCTATTCGCTCTTAGTTCATTTTTAGGTCTAGCACGCTACTATAGCTGCTTCATAACGGGTTTTGCCAACATCGCAAGGCCCCTAACAGATATCTTGAAAAGCGAAAATGGCAAAGTAAGTGCCAACTACTCAAGAAAGGTGATAATCGAGTTGTCACCAGAGCAAAATGAAGCCTTCGATAGGCTTAAAAATATACTGGCCTCTGAAGATGTAATGTTGTCCTACCCAAATTACAAAAAGCCTTTTGACCTCACAACAGACGCGTCTGGCTACGGACTGAGAGCGGTACTGTCTCAAGACGGCCACCCGATAACAATGATCTCGCGAACACTGCGAGGTAACGAGGTAAATTTTGCCACAAATTTATAAACCTGGAAAGGAGAATTTAGTAGCAGACGCTCTGTCTCGCCAAAATGTCAATGCACTAGAGGACTCAGTAGACTCGGATGTGGCCACCATCCACAGCGAAGAAACGCTCACGTATACCATTGAAGCCACAGACAAACCGGTGAACTGCTTCCGGAACCAAATTGTTCTGGAAGAAGGAGCTATTCCCCAACAGAAGACGCTTATTTTGTTTAAGACAAAAACTCGTCACATACTACATTTTTCTGATCGCAGCACATTATTGCAAAGCATTAAAGACGCAGTAAATGCTGACGTAGCCAACGCAATTCATTGCGAGCTACTCATACTGGCTTTCATCCAACACGGGCTGGTTGAGGCATTCCCTTCTACCACCTTTAGATATTGGTCACAGACATTGTAAACCCAACGGAACAAAGGGAAATTGCGACAGCCGAACACAATCGCGCGCACAGAGCAGCGCAAGAAAATGCGAAACAAATACTTAGGGACTATTTTTTTCCAAAAATAGGTCACTTAACTTCAGAAATAGCTGCAAACTGTAGAATTTGTGCTATGAGTAAACCTGATCGGCACCCAAAAAAACAAGAAATAGGGAAAACCCGGATACCATCGTTTGCCGGAGAAATGTTGCATATAGATGTTTACTCCACTGCCGGTAAATATTTTCTAACCTGCATCGATAAGTTTTCCAAGTTTGCGGTAGTACAGCCTATACGGTCTCGCGCAATTGTGGATGTAAAAGCTCCACTTTTGCACTTTTGAACATGTTCCCCGAAACAAAGGTAATTTACTGCGACAATGAGAAATCCTTGAACTCAGAAACCATTAAGTCAATGCTCAGCAATAGCTTTGGCATCGTGATTTCAAACGCCCCACCCTTGCATAGTTCCTCTAATGGACAAGTCGAGCGGTTCCATGGCACTCTTGGGGATATAGCACGCTCTTGTAAGTTGGAAACACAGGTAAAGGACACTATCGAAAACATTCTCCTTGCAACCATAAAGTACAACAGGTCAATCCATTCGGTGACAAACGAGAGACCCATAGACGTAATTCACGCAGCCTCCAAGGGCAGTACAGTGCAGATCAAGGAAAAATCGCATCAGCACAGCAAAAGACACTTGACCAAATGAATAAAACTAGGGTCTATAAGTCGTATTTGGTAGGCGATCAGGTTTAGATAAAAAACAATAAGAGATTAGGAAATAAACTATCTCCCCTATTCGCAGAAGCTAAAGTGGAAGCCGACCTAGGTACGACGGTTCTTATTAAAGGGAGGGTGGTCCATAAGGACAATCTTAAGTAGGTCATTTGAACAATCATGACAATTATTTTTAACTAATTAAATTTTTTATTTTAGGTTAAGATATCTTTTCAGTTTAATAATAGCAACCATAACCTTGACCGAAGCGACATTGAGACTCAACGACTACTCCCACGCGGACTACATACCTATAGTTGACGGAGACGTAACAATCTGGGACTCGTACACTTACTTGGGACACACGACGAACTTGACATTTTTTGAAACTTACATTGACGAGACATGGAAATTAATAGACAAATTACCCAAAGACCACATGAAACAGGTACTGAAAACGGATGTACAGCACACAGCCACCTTAATAACTTCCCTGACCGTTGATCACCGACAAGCACGTAGCATTAATATGATAGATAGTGCCCTTAAGGCAATTGCAGGAACCCCAGATTTTGATGACTGGGAACAAATAAAATTCAAACAAAGTCAGTTAATAGAATCCGAAAGCAAGCAGATAGAGATCGACACTAAATTCCAAGCAAGACTCAAGGGCCCTCAATAAAATCTTGAAACCAGATGCAGAGGTCGAACATTTTTATGCAACTATTTTGGCAAAGAATAGAATGATAATTACAAACCTTGAGGATTTAATCCTCACTGTTACACTGGCAAAAATAAATTTAATCAGCCCCCTTATACTAGACAGCATCGACGTTAAAGAATTATTAAATAAACAACTCACCAATACTAGTATAACCGAGCTTTTAGAGGCCTCCCATATAAAAGCTTTTCAAAATTCTGAATTATTGCACTTTCTGATAAAATATCCCAAACCTCTGTTAAGCTTTAAAAAAAAAAGATATCCTTCCTGTCCAGCATAATACGATGGCCGACTGCGGAACAAGGACCTTTGCTGTACGTGACTGCGCTGCTACTGTGAGCACCACTTTCTGCAGAAAACTACAAAATACTTCATGCGCCCAACAACTGGTATCTGGAACCGTCGCACAATGTGCCACACGCCCCGGTCATCTGGCACCCGTGATAGTAATCGGAGAGGGCATTGCAGTAATAAACAACGCGACCATGAATGTAGTCGACAGCACTGGGCACAAACAGATAATCGCGGGAACTTTCCTCGCGACTTACGACGATTACGTCTCACTAAATGGCACCCGTTACGTGAACCACCGAGGCATCCTGAATAATTTTTTATTTTTTATTTTATTTATGCTTTATTATTTCCCTTAATATAATTTTGTTACACTAAAGCTAATGAAGAATTTAATTTTATACAGAGTTTAGCATTATTTCGCTTTTCAACTGAATATTTAATTTAGAATTATTTACATTATATACATTATATACATATTTATTTTCAAGGAAAAGTGGGAGAAAAACCTTGATTTGATCATCCTGAATAAGAAACCTGCTGTATCCACGTCAGCCGTGGTCAACGTCACACTTTTCAGAGAACATCTGAGCCTCCCATTTCTACATGACCTAACCATGAAGAATCTCCGCCATATCGGGGATCTTAGAAGAGGATTATCTTCACGATCATATGGCGGCTTGGCACTCATCGCGCTATTCCTACTCCTCTTGGGCACCTGGAAATTATACCAGAGCAGATTGAGAAAGAAGAAACCCGAAGACGCGTTTCAAACTAGTAGGGGAGGAGTTAACACGCGCAAGCTTGATTTTGCTGACAACGCTGCTGCACCGGATGCCGTCGCGACAAAGTTGTAGCCGAAACCCGAAACTCACATGCGCAACCTGCCTGATCGCCCGCTGCAGAAGCTGACGCAGCATTCAGCCAACATTCCAGCGGCAGCGGCGGCTTCGTGGTCCGATGGAGCTTGCCCTAAGTTTCAGTTTTAGATTTGTTCTCCAAAGGTTCTTACATACCGGAAATAAAAACAAATAAATATATTTGCTAAATAAAACAGTCTTATTTTTATTTATACAAACATAAACAATACCACTCAAGCCACGTGGCAACACTTCAATGATCTTTTTCACAATAATCGATAGCACTATTAAAAGTTGTATTCGTTCATTGTATTAATTTTAAATTGGAAAACAATAATATAGGTAACATTACATTATACAAATATATTTTGTTTTATATTGCATTTATCGTCATTCTTCAACATAGTGGTGCCATCTATTGTTAATGGCGCCAATTGACAATAAACCCATAATTCGGCACGGATTGGTAAATAGTACATAGCATATGCTGACACGAATTTTTAAATTTAAATTAATATTTTTTATTTTCAAAAAAAAATTGCAGTAGAAAATTTAAAAAAGGTCTTCTATTTTGATTTTATATGCATTGATCTGTGCGTTGCCAACTCATTCAATTCAATATCAACATGAATGTGAGTTGAGTAAATGTATGTATGTATGACAAAGAACGCAATATAAATTAATGCTTCGTTCACAGGAACAAAACAACAACAACATTCACGATTTTGCTCTCTGGCTCTCTTTCAGTTGCTCACGCATTAAACGTTTTCAATGCTTGCTTAGCGAGCTTGCATTTAATGCATTTTAAATAAATGTTTTTTATTTTTTAAAAATAAGTTGCAGGTGAAATGAAAAAATTAAAATACCCATACGAATCTGTAAAAAATTATTCTGATTATTTAAAAAAACTTCAAGTCTCTAGAACATGTGGTTTGGCCATGACTATATCAGTCAGTCAGTAAGTCAGTCAGTGAGGACAAAGCATTTTATATATATAATAGAGGCCTTAATAGTTAGTGAAGCATACTCCAAACTAATCGTACGGTACAGCTTTTTATAGTCAGCACACATAATACGAAAAGGTTCATGCAAACTCAGTTAGTGGTGCAATGCTGGAGATATAAAGGGTTAAAGTTACGAGTAATTCTAAAAGGTATGTTAAAAGTTATTTCATCCAATAAACTAACTGAGTGAACTTGACCCCGTAGTAATTTATGAACGAACATTACTCCAAGCACAATTCTACGATTAGTGAGAGAGGGGAGATTAATTAAGCGGAATCTACTAGAATAAGAAGGAAAAGGAATTTCTCAGTTCCAGCTCAAGCCGCGAAGAGCAAATATTAAAAGTTGTTTTTGAACTGATTCTATTCTGGCACGATGTGATTCGTATTGAGGGGACCAAATACTTGACCCGTACTCAAGAATCGGACGAACAAGAGAAGTATATAAACGGCTAGTAATATAAGGATAATTAAAATCCATGGACCAACGCATAATAAACCCAAGAAATCCCATGGCTTTATTGACCGAAACATAAATATGTTTATTAAACTTCAGCTTATGATCCAGGATTATACCTAAATCATTTACTGAGCTTTCGGTATCATTATCGCATTTCAAGATAATGCCATTAAGTGAATAGTGACAGATATGACGAAGAGATCTATAGAAACTCAATACTTTACATTTAGCACTATTAAGATTAAGTAAATTGGATTGACACCAAAGAAACATGGCATTTAAATCCGCTTGCAATATCCTATCAGAGAGAGAGTCACTATAGATAGATAGATAATCAAAGCTTGACGTCGTCCGAATACATGAGTGCATGAGAGTGAGATGGAACAGATGAAAGATCGTTAATAAATAACGCAAGAAGAGGTGGACCAAGATGACTACCCTTGCGGTACTCCAGACGTAACTTTGATGGACTTTGAGAATTAAGTTTTGAAACTAACTCTTTGCGTTCTGTTACTCAAATAAGTAGATATTCAAAGAAGAAGATTATTGGAAAAGCCGAGAGTGTCAAACTTATGAAGTAGTAGTGAGTGATTACCCCTACAGTTCTGAACATCACACTTAGCACTCTCTATCTGAAAAGGGATAATATAAGAGTCCGGCAAGTTTCGCAGCGACATCTCAATCCAATGTTTTTGTCAAGATAATCCTTGACATTAATTGTTAGACCAACACACTTTAATTGATAAGGAAGTAAATTCCTGATTCGGATCAGTGACATGGCACTTATTAGAATAGCAGACTGAATCAAGCGACATAGCAAACACAAAAACACACAATATAAAAGTGAAATAAAAGGGAATGCAAGCAAGAAACAAGATTAACAAAAATAACAACAAAAACAATGCTCTGGTTACAAAACCGCCATTTATCTGCAGAAAGTGAACACAAAGCGACACAAAGATAAAGTAAAAGAGCAAGATAACGGTGCGCTTGCAGAGAACTCAGCAGAACTCTAAAGCAAGAAGAAGAAGATGCACAACGCTGGTGTATATAGAAATTATCACCAATCATTACTAAGCATTCTGTGTGAAGGGCCCACGCAACGCTGAGCGCGCCCAACGAAACAGTAACGCCAACAAGAAACTTATTAGGCTGCCGTAGTGACATATTCAGAGCCAACACATTTGCTTCTCAAATACGTGTACGTAATGTATTCCAGCCAAATCCCGCAGCAAATCTGTACTGCCATTATGTTCATCTCATACACATAGTCGAATTTGATCCATCTGATTTTCATTCGAACGAAATTGCAACGACGTAAAAGAACAGATGAAACCAAATAACCTCTAGGCTCTGATCTAATGTATCAAACAAATCCAAATCTGTGAGCTTTTAACGCGACTACATTTGGTTACCTCTCAAAAAAATTGATAATATCAGTTATAATAAAAACATAACCAGAAAAAAGATCTTAAAATACAGTTATCGTATAGGTCAATTAACCTAATTAGGCAAATTTATTTGAAAAAGGCTTTCTAACGCGTATAGCTCCGCATCTGAGAACACACAATGTAATCCTAATTGATGTGGTTTTGGAAAAACTGCTGAAATGAAATATGAACTGCATTGAAATAAAGGGAAAACTGCAAATAGATATTTCTCGACGCCTCTTCACCAGAAGAAAAAACCCGACAAAAGATGACGAAGAGATGTTATAACAAATGCACTGGATCCTTCAACAATACAACTTATGTGATGACACGTATGGCAACGATAACCGTATCAAGTCAGCTACAAATATATATAAAACATTTATATACGGTCATCCGCCGTACAGCCCAGACTTGACACCCAATGACTTCTTTTATTCCCACATTAAGAAAATAATCCGTGGTCAACGATTTTCGTCGCCAGAAGATGCTGTTGAAGCATTCAAAAACCATGTTTTGTAGGTGTCTCAATCGGAGTGGAAAAGTACTTCGAAAATTGGTTTGAGCGCATGCAAAAGTGTGTAAATCTTGATAGAGAATATTATGAAAAACAATAAAACCATTTTCGTTGATAAATATTCGTATTTTCATTATTAGGCCAGAAATATATGTAGCAGCCCTCGTACATATCGAAAACTTTTTTTTCTCAATTTAAATTAATTATTTTAAGTTGAACATTCGATTCATTTAAATCTATATTATCTATCTATATTATACATCTCTAAAATAATAATAAAGGTAATAGTTAAGGTTATTTTTCGACCAATCGTTCTAATGAGAGCTATACGTTATATCAAATTTGGTCTGAATATAAAAGGTCGTAAAGGTATGAGATACAGTATAACGTATAAGATAGATATGCTCTATTTTATTCCTGTGATAATTTCTAATTTTCAAGTAAACAAAATAAACTTACGCCTGTTGCGATTCATCCAGAAAGTTTAAGTTTTTGCTATTATCCCGTGCTGTATTCAAAAGAGAACAAGATAATAAAAAGGTGTCAAACAGTTGCTGGTCTCTGTAGGATGTGGCAATCTTTCGGTTCTTAGAAAAAGATAAGTGTGCATCGATTTCCACAATCGAATTCATTTCGGATACAAGCTGTGAAAGAATTTGTACGCCAATTGTACAATGTTCAACAGACCCCTAAACGGAAATAATAAATAACAATAAAAATATGCGTCATAAAACTTGAGGTTGTAGCATTATAAAAAACATACCTGCAAAAACTTTTTACATCCTCAAGCAAGTTTTGAAAGATAAGTTCACCCTTGTATGTATCGAACCAACCGTATTTTGTGATTTTAGCTAGAAGTGTAACAAGAGCTTGAACTACGAAGTGCTGCAAATTGGGCTTGGTTGCCAAGTAATTAAGAGCATAGCTGCGTATATCAATGCGTTGCCCCAGGGTTATACCCTGTATTAATTTTGTTAGGGTAGATGCGGCAAGTAGCTGTGCGTAGCAGGAATCAGCTCGGTCCAACAGTAACTGACATTTTGGTAAGGCATCCTGGCTATTGACAAACGAGACAAGACTCTTTTCAGCATTAGCACGTATACCGGCATCTGTAGCTTCATATAGTTGCTTGCACAATACTTCTAATTGTTCTATATCCTATATAATAGAAATTATAAATATTTTATATATATTTAAATATAAAAATTAGTTGGAATGGCTATAGTCGACACCCCGACTATTACTTGTTTTAACAATTAAAACAGCCATTACTGCCATTACGATGTATTTGATGTATAAGACTAACTATAAGACTATAAAAACTAAATATTTATACAGGAATGAACAAGGTGTTGGAAATTTGAAGATCTAGTTATAAGCGAATAGTTATAAGCGATTCTGTCACATATGTAGTAAACTGCAAACAAAATATTCAATAACTAAGTAAACATTTTCTATACAAATAACACAATTTTTTTATGATTGAATATTTTGTTTTGAATTTTTTGTTGATGCTTTTCGTTAGTAGTCGCCACCGTTCTTCGACACAAATATATATTTTTTAAATTTAACAAAATTTAAATAGTTTTTACGATTTCTTTAGTCTTTATTTCTAGGAAACAATCGAGTGATATATATTTCTTGATAGAATGCCACAATCGGTTGTTAATAGCTTTATTTTATCTAAAAGCTTATTAGTATATTCACAATTTACTTATAAACAGTTTTAAACTTTAAACAGTAGTTTTCGTGCAACCAATTTAGAATTCAGATAATAATGATTTTTTTATAAACATATTTTTACGGCTTTTATTTATTTCGAAATTCGAGTAAAACTCAAAAAATTTCAACCGTGGTTTCAACCTGTAGCATATGAACGAACCTACCATGCAAGGCCGATTTTATGAAAAGGTTGATTTTCAGCCGATTCGTCCAATAGCAAATTTTTGTTATAGTGGTCCGATTCACACCAAATTCTAATATGTCGTATAACACAAAAGTGAGGTTCATATTTTAAAAGTTTGGTAGCGATAGCATAAAAAATATTAAAGTTTTTCATACTAAATTACTAAAAAATGAATTGATTTCATGTAAATTTGACCAGGTAACACATTATCTGTTACATAAACTATGAGATTGTTAAAGAAGCATTTTCAAAACATTACCTCAATGGCAGCTATGACATAGTAGTCTGATTTGATCCAAAAATGGTCAAAATGTATGAGAAACAACAAATGGATAATGTAATGCCCTATACAAGGAAGTCATTAAAATCGACAAAAAAAAAACATTATTAGATGTAAAATAATATTATATTGCCTTCTCTCCACAGATTATATTAAATCAATGAATAAATAAATCTTCAACTATCCGTAGTTAATGGAGCTATGTACATAAAATATAAAACAAAATGTTATAATTTCTTTTCAACTTTCTTCAATAAACTTTGGAAGTAAAATAATCTTAAAGAAATAGCTAAACAGAATATGATGATTTTTTAAAATCGAAAATGTTTGTCCATTAAACTACTACAACTTAAGCTTTCAACAAAGGTTAAGCTAAATTCGGGTTTGGCACTTTCGAGTAATGATGAAAAAAGTGGGCGCACTTCTAAAAAAGGAATAAAAGAAGTCAAATTTTAGAAATTTCTCGAAAAAACGAGTTTTCGTGAAAATAGTCATGGTTTAAATTATAATTTTTAAAATCCATTGTGAGATCCGAGTTATTAGATCATAAGAAAACCTATGATTTAAAGTGAAGGTTAGTTTTCGACTGATCATCTCCATAGAAGGTATGTATGTATCAGAGAACTGCAACGAATCAGAAATTTTCGATCTGAATTTATCGCTGATTTAGATTGTTATGATTTATTTTCATTTGTGTGAGCGAACTGAACGATTCGTTCAAATGATCGTTTACCGTGAACGCTCATTTTGAATCAACTCACCACGCAATCATGCTGAGTCTTTCGTGAGCGTTTTTGAATCAAATCACGAATCATGATTTGAAATTTCGTGGTGGATTTGATTTGAGTTGATTCAATTTGTTTAATCTGATCATAAATCATTTCAGCGACATGTTTGAAATATGAGCGACACTCAGCGTGCAAGCTGCAGTGTTTTCGCTTCACTGAAATATATTTATGTATGTAAATACGCGTTTGTATATAAATGAAATAGGATTTTTGGCAGAACACTTTTAAATATGTACGAGTATGTATAAATAATTATTCGCTGCGTATATATATGAGTTCAATAAATGTAGAGGCATTAAATGTGCATATATATACGCAAATGCAATATAATACAATACAATGAAACTATTGTAATTTTATACAGGCTAAAAATAAGAACCAGACTCAATTCACATAGACCATAAAACTTTACTCAATTGATGGCTTCTTGGGCTATTTGTAGTTCGGAGTTACCTGATACTATGCGTATTTTAATATTTTTTGCCTGAAGGGTTATCGGGCTTCCGAAGTATTTTGGAAATTCGCGCAATAACTGTAATAAGGCAACAGGTACTGTATTTATGTTGGTGTGGAGAAAAAACAACCAAAGCAAGTACCCGAATTTGTTTGTCTTAGCAATGCAAATTCACTCTATGCCAGCTAGCAGTGCAGCGGCCGAGAGATTGTTTTCCTTAGCCGGGAATATTATTACAGAGAAACGGAATAGACTTAGGCCAGGAGCCGTTGACAGCTTGCTGTTTCTAAACTCTTTCTACAGAAATTTCAGAATAGTGATAATATGCACTTTGTTTTAATAAGTAAATATTTACAAAAATTCGAATAAAAATAATTTACTTTCTTATGGTACATAAAATAGGGGTCGAAAATTGTTAAGTCCCCTTAAGTTCCCTTTTCAATCGAAGATTAAATACATATATAATTTAGCACTATACATTTTCAAGACGTTTGTGCCTTTTTTTGTCTTTAACTTTAACTTATGGTTCAAATATATAACTGCGATTAATCAAAATTATTTTACTTTTTATATGTGAGATGATTTATATTGCAATTTAAACAGAATAAAATAAATTCTTTATTAATTCATAATTGCCTTCGTATTCAAATGCATAATAATAAATACGTAATACGTGTGTATGTATGTACACGCGCTCATTTACTTAGTAAAAGAAACAGATTCATAGTATGAATCGATCATTATACTATTTCGATATCTCCTGAAGTTTGTCTCCAATTTTTGGCACCTTCAGATCGCGTTCAATATCTCTGGTTCTCCTATACCAAGGAGCACCTGTGATCTTCTTCAATGTTTTTGCTTGGATTTAAATGACTTTTGTATCGAAGTCACAGGTACTCCTGCAATGCGTCCGAGGCCTCGATAATATTAGGGCTATTCATCAAAACCACAGTGTCGTCAGCGTATGTCGCGATCAGAACATTATTGCGCTCTAAAACAGAGACTGCTGTCTGAGTTGGCATGTCCGAAGTGAAGATAGAGTATAATGTGGGGCCTAACACGCATACTCTTTATTCTCTAGGGCCATTTGCGCAAAATTTACGACTCTATGGAGTTGCTCAGGTGTTCGGAATCCGAATTGGAATTCGGGAATCGCCGATACAACTGTCTCAGAGTCGCGTAGTCTATTTAGAATTAACCTTTTCATAATCTTACCAAGTGAAGGTAAGAGGGTAATTGGTTTATACGAGTCTACCTCTGTTGACTACTTTCCCGGCTTTAGAATCAGAATTATGTTGGCAGACTTTGGGAAGTAGCCCTTCCGTAGGACGCTGTTATAGATTAGTACCAGAAACCGTAGAGCTTGATTTGGTAGGATGCGTATGGTTATGTTGTCCAGTAAATAATGTTCGGGCGCTCTTTTTGGCTTCAACAAAGCAACAAGTTGTTTCATTTCGTCGAGAGTGATAGGATCCTCAGGTAATGACATTTGGAATGGCGTATTAAGGGATTCCGCAACCAGACGACAATGATTCGCATCGGCAAATGCATACGGCCTGAATCGTTGCTTCAAGTTGGTTGCAAACACTTCTGCTTTGCCCTGCGAAGTGTGGCACCATCCGCCAGATGGGCACATTAAAGCAGATTTCTGAGAAGCCTGAAACTTAAATCTCTTGGTTATTCTCCACAGAGAAAATTTAAACGACTCGTCGGTGCCCAAGTTCTCTAGCAGGTTGTTTATCTGTTGCTGTTTTCTGTGGGACAGTACTTTTTGGAGCCGGTTGGATAACCTTCTGCTGTAATCGGGCATCTCCTGTTCTTGCAAATTCTTTTCTGACTCTACTTTTAAGGCGGAGGAGGCCAACTATTGCAGAAGGTAGGGGAGGCTGAATGACAGCTTGCGCATTGCATGGAGTTCTCGGGGCAGCATGTGCTGCAGCTTGTTGCAGATTTTCCCTAAATATGTTTATGGCGTTGTCAATACCTTCTGTTCCTTGTATGTCCATGTTTAAGTCGATCAGTTCCGACAAGCGATCCTTGAAACCTCGACATTAGAACCACGAGAAAGAAAACGAGGGCGTTGTGGCTTGTTCATCGGTATAGCATGTAGTTCAGCCACGAGAGGAGTGTGATCTGATTATAGATCATGCAGAGTTCGGATGTTGAATCTGTTTATAGAAAAGCCTTTGGTCACGAAAAAATCTAATGCAGATGGAGCAACCTGAGTATTGGAGGAGTAGAATGTTGGCTCTCCTGTTGCCAAAATTTGGTAGTGACCGTTCGCGACTACTTCCTGTATCAGTTTGCCTCTAGCGCAGGCTCTTATTGGCCCCACCAACCGTGTTAAGAAGTCTCCACCTGCTATAAATTTGTTACCTAGCGTAACCAAAAGATTTTCAATATTAGCTCTTATCAGACCTCATGTCTGCAGTTGCACACACGCTATCTGCCGGTCGTTGGTTGAGATTGGAGGTAGAGGACAGTGATTCAAAACGGAGCGCACTATGACAATGGCACCCCCCTGCTATTACCACTGGGGTGTACGGCGTGGTAGGTGGTGTAACCAGGTAAGAAGATGCGTTGTCCTTCCTGTACGTGTGTTTCTGTGGCAAACATAATATCAATATTTTGCATGCTTAGGAATAGCCGAAGCTCCTCAGAGTTCCTAGCTAATCCCCGCGCATTCCACAATCCGATTTTTATTATTGGTTGAGTCATTTTGACGTCCGTGAAATGAGAATCTGAACTAGTTCTCTAAAGGCCTTGTTAGATTCCACAGTCTCCTCTATTAGTTTGAACATTTTGTCCATTCTTGAGTTAATATCCTGGATGGCTCTTTCCAGCACCAGAAACTTATTTCCAAGACCTAAGTCTTGAGGTGAGCCGAGATCATTTTGGTGTTGATGAGTCGGAAACGATCCAACTTGAAAACTTTTGGGCCGCACAATATCGGCGTATGAAGTGGAGGTTCTGATGGCCTCAGCCGGAATGAATCCGCGAGTGTAGCTGACATTGTTGCCACTAGCAACACTAAGCCTTGGGCTTAGTTTAAGCTTTTTAATTTTTCAATTCTGACAGGGCAGGCTTTGTCCGTTGAAGAATGATCTCCACCGCAATTGACGCACAAATAACTGTCACTCGTGCATAGCGTTGACCCAGTTGAGTGGGGGCCAGCACACTTTCCACAGATTGGATCCTGGAGGCAATAGTTTTTGGAGTGCCCAAAAATGTGGCATCTCAGACATTGTAGTACATCTTTCCTACGTCGAGCGCGTTCTATCGTGACTCTGTGTCTACCAAGTTGCGTTACCTTTTAGAACGTCCGAAATATTTGCAGCTTGTTTTAGATTCACGAAGAAAATATTCTGCCTGGTCTAATGATTGATAATCGCTTCGTCGTCGTCATCACAAATTGGTTCTTTTTGCCAGTCACCTTTTCTTGGACAATAAATGTTGAGAGTTTCATAACCAAGATCAGAAAATGCTTTCTCAATTTGTGTCTTGGGCACACTTGCATGCATTCCCTTGAGTACAACCCTGTAGGATTTGTCCTCTTTAAGTTGATGATGCCAGAACTTACAATTAAGAGTAACTTCCCTTACAACAGCACGAAAGGCCTCAGCATTGACCGTGTATATCCGCGACACTCCGAACTTCGAGGTTCGTAAAGTATAGTTGCTCTCACCAGCACACGAATTCAGCGTCTTTTCCAGTGAGTGTTGATTGTTGACGTTTGGGACACAAATAGCGGGAGGCTTAATGACCGTATTTAAAGATTGCCTCTGGAGGGTGTCTCTACTTTAGGTGGCATCCTGAGACTGAGAAGCCGCTCTTACCTATATTTTGATCTTTATCAAACATATTTGAAATTCCTTTACGCTTTCTGCCTACACATAGGAAGATGGAACGAGCACTTGTACGTATTATAAGACGTTTGAGCGATGGGAGGTGCTATTTCAGAAATCGTATGCTTTCCAGGAAACAATGTTGCAGACATATTGGGGCTTGCCTGCCAAGTGCTTGTGGTTGAACACCTTGCTTGGGTCGTGGTGATGGTGTATGTAACATTAATGCTACTACTAGTTGTTACCAATGGAAGAGAGTACATCGCTTGCGTTGGTAAACCATCATATGATGATGTTGCGGTGTTAGCTATCAGGGAACGAATTGCTTCAGGGCTAGCTCGAGCTATTTTTCTCATCTCCTCTAGTTTTTCTCTAGACAGAGAATGAGTCGATGGTTTATTTTCCATTTTTACAATTGATATTATATATTACAAACGGTAACAGCCTCTCGCTGCGCAAAGCACTGGACGAGGGGCGTACAAAGCTCGTTTTCGGTTGACTTATCTATGTTTGTACCGGAAATTGGCTGTCACCACCGCTGTGCAGTGGCAAAAAAAAAAAATATCTATTGTGCACGTGCCCAATAGATAAGAGAGTTTGAAGTATCACGGCACCGTTACACTGCACTGCTTTGTCCAAATGCAGAATATTAAGTTCTGTGCAATTTAAGCAAAATAAATAGAAAGTATCACTTTGACAATTGAAATAAAAATTGCAGATGAAAATTTAGAAAAGGGTTTCTATTTTGATTTTATATGCACTGATGTGCGCGTTGCCAACTCTGTCGAGTCTAACTCTGGCTCTCTTTTAGTTTCCGTACACACGCATTGAACGTTTTAAATGCTTGCTTAGCGAGCGTGCATTTAATGCCATTTAAATAGTGTTTTTATTTTTTAAAATAGGTTGCAGGTGGAATCAATTCTCACAGCAGCCCATTCATATGTACACACTTATGTATGACAAAGAACGCAATAAAAATTACTTCTTCGATCACAGGAACAAAACAACAAGAACATTGGCGATCTTGCTCGCACTTACGCACATGCAAAAGCGAACACAAAAACAAATGCCATGACTCTCTTTGCGGTCGAGTCTAACTGATCTTCTCTGGTTCTCTTTCAGTTGCTCACGCTTAATTGTGTATGTGTATGCGTACACACGCATTGAACGTTTTTAATGCTTGCTTAGCGAGCTAGCATTTAATGCAATTTAAATAAATGTTTTTTTATTTTTAAAATTTCGATTTTTCATTGAATCTATAAGATTCGCAAACAACTGGGGCTCCAGGAGTTTTGACTCCCGCAAAACCGCGCTTTTAAGGCTGCTTACACATTGGTATGTAGTGTTATCCTTATACACTCTTCTGGCGAGAATACTCCATATATTTTCAATCGGATTTAAGTCTAGTAAACATGCTGGCCACTCCAACAACTCCACTGAGCTCTCTTCCAAAAATGTTTTTGTCATGCGACTGATGTGGATTCTTGCATTGTCTTGCATGAAAATATACGGGGCTCCAAGATTTTCATTTAAAAAAGGAAATTGACTGTTCTATAAGACTTGAATAGTCTGCATTATTCATCCTGGAACTTGTAAATTGTAATATAGCTTGCCAAACTTGTTAAAAGATCCATACCATTGCAGATCCACCACCAAAACTTCTTTCAATTTTGTTTTTACCGAGGCCATTTTGTTGCCCATTTATTTTCTGCAAATTTTATCCGAGCTGCCTTATGACGGGCTGTCAAATAAGGTATTTTTTTTGTTTAGCTCTCACACTGTGGTCAAACTAATTTAGCACTCTCCGAACAGTGATTTTGGACACTTTTCTTGCACTTAGCGAAGCAAGTCTGCAGCACGACACAAAAAGAATTACTGGCTTTTTGACAATTCGTCGCTTGCTACGGTTATCTATGACAGGTTTTCGACCGGTACTGCGTTTGTTGCGATATTCTCCTGGATTCTTTTAAAAATTGGCAATAACCTTGCGACTGCGACCAATTTCACGCGATATTTTACTTATATTCAAGCCAGATTTCGAATAGGCAAGAATTCAGCCTTTTTCTTGTTCACAAAGCAGTGAACTACGACCCATTTTATATAAAACTAGAGGGGCCCGCTTTTGCGTCCTTTCTTTGCTCGGACCCACACTTAAAGTATCAGAAATATGTATGTTAATATAAATATTATTATTTAAATTATTTAGTCATTTGCACACCAAAGAGGTAAAATACATATTTTCATTTGTCGCCTTTTTTAAACCTAGTGGCTCCATCTATTGTTAGTGGCGCCAACTGACAATAAACCCATAATTCGGCACGGATGGATTTTGCGAACATGCATTTTTAATTCGGTTTAAATAAATACTTTTTATTTTCAAAACTAAATTACAGATTAAAATTTAAAAAATAGCTTCTATTTTGATTGTTTGCGCACTATGTGCCCGCTGCCAACTCATTCATTTCAGTATCAACACGAATGTTTCATATGTAGAATTGAGTTAATTCAAGCAGAACTTTATTTTGTATCTATGACAAAGAACGCAACAAAAATCACTTATTCGTTCAGAGGAAGAAAACAACAACATTGGCGATCTTGCTCGCACATGTGCGTAACATGCAAAAGCGAACACAAAAACAAATGCCATGGCTCTCTTTGCAGTCGAGTCTAACTGTTGTTCTCTGGCTCTCTTTCAGTTGCTCACGCTAAAATTGTGTATGTATGCGTACACACACATTGAACGTTTTCAATGCTTGCTTAGCGAGCTAGCATTTAATGCAATTTAATAAAATGTTTTTTATTTTTTAAAATAGGTTGCAGGTGGAATTAAAAAATTAAATTACCCATACGAATCTGGAAATTTTTTTTTCTGATTTTTAAAATAAACTTGTGGTTTGGCCATGGCTGTGATGTATCAGTCAGTGAGCCAGTGAGGACAAAGCATTTTATATATATAGATTAATTAAATTGCTATTGCGAATTTAAATAAATTTTAAATGACAGTCTCAACAATTCGACGTCTATTTTCGTCATGTGTTCTATAATTATGTTACACTTGCAAGCTAGCAAATTTCTACTTCTTTTCGCAAAACTAACGGCATATTTTCAATTTATGCTAAAAATTGCCAATACGGGAAATTTGCATTGCTTTATGCCTTTTCCTTTCCTTCGTCATACTTGCTTTTAATATATTCAAGCACAGGCAAATTTTACGATCATTTGATACGCACCTTATTTAGCACTTTCTGCACTTGTATATTTCGACTTACTTTTATTTAAGAGCACACTTTTCGATAAACTTATTGGAAGCTTCCTCTATATAACTTGTTCATCCGTCAAAAATCAGGCATAAGTATGAGAACCTTTCTTATTTTATAGAATTTATATGGTATATAAACCAAAATTGAAAGCTGAGTGTTTTCAATTGTCTTATAGATTAAAATCTTACTACTGTACCAATTAGATACCATAAAAATGATGGGTTTAAATTCAACATTTTTCTTTTTTTTTTAGGAGACATATCTGGATTTTCTAAATTTTTTTAATTCATCCCTTGGATCTTGAAATTTTTCACATCTTAAGATAAAAGTGTCTATCACATAATCTCTCTGTGTAGCATCACGTGAACCATCATTATGGTAGATACTTGTGATTTTTTATTTTTATAAGTTGTGCATGCTTATTATACTAAGCAATTATCTATCATTGCCGGGTCTCATGCAAATAAACCATATTTTTATCTTTATTTGCTAAATTGTATTATTTTATTATTTTAAATTTAAAAATTGTGAGAGTTGAGCTTGCAAACTTGTTGATATCTTAAGAATGTCAAAGCCGACTTATAATAGCCATACTTTTCCGAAAGCTAATAAACATATGATCCTTTCCAACACAGTTTTGAATTAAAGCAATAATTTTACAGATATACATTTTTAACTAAGAAAATAATTTAATTGTGGCCATTTTACGATTTTTTAAATTCAATAAAAATAAAAATAATTACTCCATTTTTTAATTTGCATAGTCAAGGATTTAATTTACATAACTATAATTATTATGCGATAAGATTCAACATATTAACGGTTAAGAACGGCATTATACATTTTTTTTATTGATATGTATGTTTTTGCCGACTTTGACTTCATTGCGGAGTATGATTATTATTATAAAAAAAATTGTGTATTTTTAGATATCTAAGCCAAACTCACAGTTTAGCAATTTCTTGCCGTCTTACACATTTTAATAATGTTTTGTTAAAATCGGAAAGATATCATATAGCCATCATAGGAGGGATCGGTGGTGCATTAGCCTTAAGTATTAAAAATTATATTGTTCCTTGATATATATCAACCAATCTCATAAATTACGCATCTGGTAATATCCTTACAAAATTTAATTCAAAACAGTTCATTATCTCATATAGCTGTCCTGAAAACGATGGGTCCATGATCAACTTTTAGTATGACATTTTATCTAATATATTTCAACTTAACTTACAAATTGAATATTCTATATTGTCTTAAACATCTTCACCAATACTGGTTCTTCACGTCGGTTTACTATATCATAGAACTGAAATACATTGGTGTACAAAATTTATAAAGGCAAGTGCTCGCAAAGTCAAATTTTGTCGGGTTCACAGCTGACACACGTATAGAAAAAAGAGAGAAAAATCAAATTATTCACAAAATCTAGTTTGCTCTGTAGGCTTGTGCATAAGCTTATAAATCAACCACATCTACATAGATTTTAATTAATCCAATCTTTAACGACGCTTTTCTTTAATAAGCATAATAACCATAATTAAGTCAAAATATTCTTAATTCTAAAATTGTTTGTTCTACTACATCACTTAATAAGTCCGTAGGATGACACATAGATGGCATTGCTATGTAATAATTCATATGATTTTTTATGAAGTACTAACTTTAAAAAAGATATCTGTCAAAATTTCATGACAATCGGGCGATTAGTTTACAAGTTGCAGAGGTTCAAGTGACGCTACTTTTGAGTTGTTCAAAAAAATGAATTCAAAGCAAATTCGTGTGTTGATTTATCATTGCTTTTTGATGGGTAAAAATACAATCACGGCCAAAGCATGTCTTGATAAGTGTTATCCGGACTCTGCTCCATCGAGGCAAACGGTGGTGAAGTGGTTTGCTGATTTTAAACGTGGCCGTACAGACACTGATGATGCTGAACGCCCTGGAAGACCAGTTGAGGTGGTTACACCGGAAAACATAAAAAAAGTCCACCGAATCGTTTTGGAAAACCGAAAAGTGAAATTGCGTGAGATAGCTGACACCTTAAAGATATCAGAAGGCAGTGTGCACACTATTTTGCATGAACATTTGTCCATAAGAAAGCTATTCTCAAAGTGGGTGCCGCGTTTGCTCACAGTGGACCAAAAACAACAACGCGTCGATGATTCCGAGAGCTCTTTGGAGCTGTTCAACCGGAATAAAAAGGACTTTTGCGTCGGTATGTGACAATGGATGAAACATGGATCCACCACCACACTCCAGAGTCAAATCGGCAGTCAGCTGAGTGGACTGGAGCAGGAGAACCACGTCCAAAGCGACTAAAATCGCAAAAGTCGGCCGGTAAGGTTATGGCGTCTGTGTTTTGTGATGCGCAGGGAATTTTGTTCATCGACTATCTTGAGAAAGGAAGAAGAATCAACAGCGTATACTACATGGTATTATTATTGCGTTTGAAGGAAGAAATTGCCAATAAAAACGGCCGCACATGAAGAAGAAAAAAGTGCTGATAGACATTTACACGACCCAGGAGCAATTAGTACTCATGGTCATAGATTTTCAAAATTCGCTCAAATAAAACTGATAAAATCAAAGGCATTAGAAGATATAAAACACCCACTAAGAGAAATGATGAAATCATTCGGTATGCCTAAGTTAATCGTAATAGACAATAAAAGACTCTAAATACGACAGCTAACAAGTTTCTGCTGCAGGCAAAGTCTACACGACACCATCCTATTCTAGGACTAGTACAAGTTGAAAGAATTCACTCGATATTGACCGAGATAATGAGATACCTTAAGCTAGACAAAAGCACGCTTGAGTTCGAGGAACTACTCTTTAACAACTCTGAAAAAACTAATTGAATTTTTTTCGGAAAATAATAAACAACAAACCCTCAGAAACTTCAGGCTATTAGGAAAAAGTCAGCGATAAAATAGAAAGAGAAAAAAAATACTGACTTGAACCATAATCCGAACAATAACCCGATAAGAAAATATGACGTAGGGGAGACAGTTAATGTCAGGATAGATAAAAGGTTAGGGTCGAAGCTAACACCGAGATACAAAAAGAAAATAGTCCAAGAGGATAGGAACACAACATGTAAAACACATTCAAAGAAATCTATATACATAAAATGCTTTGTCCTCACTGACTGGCTGACTGACTAACTGTTATATCACAGCCATGGCCAAACCACAAGTCCTAGAGACTTGAATTTTTTTTAATAATTTTGAAAAATTTTAAATAAATTCGTATGGGTATTTTTATTTTTTTAATTCCACCTGAAAGCGTTTTTAAAAAATGAAAAACAATGATTTAAATTGCATTAAATGCAAGCTCGCTAAGCAAGCACTGAAAACGTTCAATGCGTGTGTACGCATACATACACATTTTTAGCGTGAGCGACTGGAAGAGAGAGTCAGATAACAAGAGTAAGACTCGACTGCAATTGTTTTTGTATTCGCTCTCGGAAGTGCGTAAGTGCGAGCAAAATCGCGAATGTTGTTGTTTTTATGTTCCTGTGAACGAAGTTTAAATCACTTCGTTCATTGCGTTCTTTGTCATATGAAACAATTGTGTTGATACTGAATTGAATGAGTTGGCAGCGCAAACATTAGCGCACATAAGATCGAAATAGACGCTTTTTTAAATGTTCACCTGCAATTTATTTTTTTAAATAAAGTATATAAATTTAAACAGATTTAAAAATGCAAGTTCGTAAAATCGATGCACCATTTGACGATCAGTGCCGAATTATAGGCTTATTGTCAGTTGGAGCCATTAACAATAGATGACGCCACTAGATTAAAAAAGTGCGACAAATGAAAATATGCATTTTACCTCTTTGGTGGTGTGGAAATGACGAAATAACTTAAAAAGTAATACTTATATTAACCTCTTAATATAAATATTTCTGAAAATTTAAGTGTGGGTCTGCGTCCGACCAAAGCAAGGACGCAAAAGCGGGTCCTCTATTAGTACAAAAATATAATATTAAGATATAATATCCATTCGCAGGTTGCTCTTATTGCAAACATGTTTCGGACTATCTTCCGTACTAGATTACATATACTCCCAACTTATTCCTATAAAATTCAAAATTATTCACGTGTTCAACATCGAAGAAACAAATCCGCGTTCAGTGACATATCGAATAGATTAAGCGAAAGCAGACCCACTTTCCCTTTCATAAAATTCAAACTCATCGGAAATCGGAAAAACAAGAACAGTAGATGCTTTGGAAGCGGAATGGAAATGATCTGATTTAGACACTCATCGCAGTAATTGGCTGGGTAATAAAATAAAAACTATTCAACAGGGGCCACCAGATAAATAAGGCGTAGCACCAGAAGCAAAGGAAAAGACACCTGCTGGACCAATCCAGAAACGCCTTTACATCGCATCAGAGAACGTCTGAGTCTAAAGGAGGAAGAGTTAAGGCCAAACATTATACCAAATCCCAATCACGACTCCAGAGCATGCAGCACATCCGCCACGCGCAAACAGTCAATGAGAACAACAAAGTCGCAGCTCAACATAAACAATAAATAACAGTGCAGCAAGAACAACTAACAGACATATTGATTCCAGCTATGACGGCAGCGCATCTGCCAAGCACGCTGCGTCATCAGAAAGTCTGCACTGGCCAAATCGTGAGAATGTCAATGTTATCGGACTAACTAATGGCACAGCGGCAGCAGCGACAACAGCGGCGTCGGCAAAGGATAAGTTTAATATTTATTCGTACAACTCAAATAAATCAGACGTCTTTTTTTTTTTAGATAATTGAATTATCTCTTAATTTGTTGGGGTACAACAAACTGGAGTTTGCACGAAATAAAAGGATGGGTAATCCCAGTCAAGGATGCTGAATTTTTATTAGAAAATTAGATCGGCAAGGTGTGCAGCAGTATGAATATGCCTCTGATAGGACAAAGGAAATTCAATCGATAGAAGATGTCATATAATTGCTGGAAAGACATCTATGACAACTAGAACAACAAAAACTACATTGCTGGCAACAACTTACGTTGAAGTACAGTCAATAACAGGCGAATGAATCATCTGTCGTGCACTTGTGGTTGAAGCATCAATTTACAAAACTCGGATGAATACTACCTGAGCTGTAAAGATACTTCAAACAAAACAAACACTAAAATTGTTAGAAATTGAAAAATTTGCACAAATAAAACCTTCACTAAAAATGAAAGTTGCATGGAATTTCTCAAAGATACAGAATGGCACACGCAGAAATTGCAGAAACTTAGCGAAACGATTGCTTCAAGGCAGTAATATAAGAAACCAATGCACTCAAAATTTGAAAGAATATAATGTCAACTATTAGACGACCGATTCGAAGGAAGTGGCATACGGAAATTTAACAAAAGGAAAATTTCCCGCAAAGTTACCAATAGGAGTAAAGAAGTAGGAAGTCTTTTTGCCGGCAAATTTTCACTGTGGAAGAAATTGGGAAGCTGAATTAAAATCAGTGAAGCATAAATTAAAAAATTGTGACAGCACTATGCCCATTATATTTAATGAACTACATATATGAATTTAATGAGATCAATAGACCAATATTAACAGCTACCAAGAGTGGAAAGAATATGGAAGTTTCATTAACCGATTATTGAAATCTAACATCAACAATAAACACACACTTTCGGCTAAAATGGATAGACAGATAGTTGCACTCAGTAACTGTCTTTCGACTGCTATCGATTTCAATGGTTAAGCATATACATTAAAAATTCTTCAGCAACTCAGTTCTCAAATTGACCTGCGGAAGTCAGCACAATAAAATAGAACTCGTAGAAAGACATGGTATTTTGAGACTAGAAAATGAAAGTACTGATCGCCAAGGCAAATATCTATTAACAGCATCTCAATCAATCGGTATGGAGGATGACATTGAATATCGAACAGCTCTCTTATTTAAGATAACGAATAGTATACCACGGACTCAAACTAAAGCAGTAACAAATAAATAAATAAATTGAGACAGATAAGACAAAATTTAATAAAAAGAACAAAAACGCGACAAATCCAGGATACGAAACATAAAATTCCACAATGTAACCAGTCATTCGTCCTTGACTCTGTTACTAATAGAAAAAATAGATAAGCATTATGTATGTATATAGGAAATATGTAAAACACATAAACAGCAAATTAAAATAGATTACGGATTACCAACAACAACAACGTTATTATAGCGCCCGCACAATGTTCATAGCTGAACACATCTGTGAGCAGTTCTCGTAGTGTGCTAACACCAGTGGGACACAAGCCACTTAAAGGTAACTATAAACTAGAATTACCACTTCAGTCGCAGTCCTGAAGAACAGAAATAATAGATAAATGTATACGTTATTGAAGTGACCTTTAATGATTCAACTGTTCGACTAGCTGACTCTAACATTAAAACCGACGTAAGACATTCGATAAAGGAAAGTTAGTATCCCTTAAAATTGCATCTTACAAAAGGAAAAGTTGATATCAGAAAAGCTGGGGAAATTACTTTCAGATTGCAAAAACTAGTAACGCTTTGCTTATTGTTAAGCTTATTCTTGTAATATTTTCAATTGATTAAATTGCAATTTATTGTTCAATTTTAACAAAACACATTTATATTCCACTTTTCGTTTTTCTCTTGAACAAAGAAATAACTCTATAGTGTTTTCCAAGTCGTTTCTGTTGACAACTTTCTGTTTTTGATCAGAACGAAACAGACTTTTTGTCATTTGTCATCTGCTCTTAAAAAAAAGATTTGGACAACAAAAGATGTATATAAAAGTCTGGTAATACTATAATCATCAAATTTATTGGACCAACGCTTAATAACCTCAAGAACTCCCGTTGTTTTGTGACTGCACCATCAATATGTTTATTAAACTTTAGTTTATGATTTAGAATTATACACAAATCCTTTACTGAGCTATCGGATTAATTTATGCACTGAAAGAAATTGCCATTAAGTGAATATAGAAAATTATTACTTTACAGTTTGCATTATTTAGTTTCCGCAAATCGGCTTGACATATAAAATATACTATAGCATTTTACTCCGCTTGCAATAAACAATCAGAGGGAGGATCCCTATAGAATGAACGAAACTTGACGTCATCAATATAAGTGGGCCAATATGATTACCTTGCTGTGCTCCAGACGTCGATATACATCTTATAAATCCATGCTGATTAGGAGATAATAGAACCAAAGAAATGTTGAAGAGGTGAACTCAAGCTATTTCGGAATCGTCGAAAACTGCAATGCCCCTATAATTCTGAACATGGCACTTATTACCCGTTTTGTGAAAAGGGAGAATATAAGGACTTGGAAAATATGAAGAATCATCTTATGTAGCGGATTACACAAAGTTTCCGCACAGTACTTTAATACAGAATCAGGCACACCATAAGGACCTGGCGAGTGTACCCGCTTAATTCATATAAGTTCACAAAGAAGCAAGCTAACTGTGAGTGTAGGGCTGTAAAACAGTTTAACCTGCTAAGATTGTACGGGTAAGAGCGACTAGCATGGAGATTAGTCATAGAGTATGTCGTTTGAAAAAAGTCAGAAAACAAATCAGCTGTGGATTGATTAGAATTAGCTTGAACGTTATTAAAGGTAAGAGATGTTGGAAATGATAGAGCTTTTCGCTTAGAGTTTACAAATTTATAGAACTGTTTAGGATCCCTAGAGAATTTAAGCTTACAACGTTGTAAGTAATTTTTATGGCACTGAGAATTAAGTACCAGAAAATTCGAGTTGGTAATTACATATCGAGAGAAATCATAAGGACATCCCGACTTTTTATTTCTTTTGAATTGCTTAGATTTATCATTTTTTATCTGTAATAATTCTCTAGAAAGCCAGGGAGGTCTCGCAGATCTGATAGGAGATACAAGCGGAACGCAGATATAAAATATAGAATTAAGAGATGTATAAAAAGCTCAATGGCATTATCCAAATCAGAGCGTGGGTATAGTTGAGACGAATACATACAAGAAATCAAATTGTTTAGTTTATTTAAATTTAAGTGGTAACAGATGATGATACATTTTGGCACAAGTCAATGCATGTATTAAGAGTCGGATGGCATAGGTCTTGCGGCTAAACCAATGGGTTAATCCTAGATGCAATGGTATTGGTGGAGTCCGATACAAATTGCAGGTCGGGTGTCCTGTTGATGGAATTACAAACAGAATTGACATGTAGCAAAGAGATACAGTCAATAAAAAAATGGAAATGGTCAGGTATAAGAATATTCGAGTCATTGAACTTGATCCATTGAACATCGCACAGATCAAAACAATCCAAGACATAGAGCAAGACAGTGTCAGAGACTACAGAAGATATATATTTAATAGTGTTTAGATAAGTATCATATAAACTGTCTAATCAGCAGGGGTGAGTATGAACACAATGTAAAATTTTATTGAAAGAAACTATCACACAAATGGTTTAGAGGCGATTTTGGAGTCAACGGACAACATTACTCCACCACCTTTTCGAGTTATACGGTCACTTCAAATGTTAATTAATTATTATTGACAGTATTTTCTGTACAATAAGAGCAAAGTATATTTTGAACTTACTTTAAGATAGCAAATTCGTTATTAGGTTATTAGGTATTTCTTGTATTTCGAACCTGTATAAATTAGATCTGAATCTGCAATAAATGTGAACGTTCATTTAATACCCATTAAAATTTTTTAAAACTTCTTGCGTGCTTTAATTTGTTTTATATCTTTATTTAACAATTACTGTAAACAAATTTCAATATACATTTTTGCACACTGTGCAAAATTTCACTTTTCGTGTTATTTTTAAACAAAAATTATTATTTTAAAAAATTGCATTAGAGGTTTTTCCTTTTGGTTATATTGTTCTTATTATCTAGACATGAATTTTTTCATGCCGAATTTGAAGCGTTAAAGGGGGCGTGACCAAATTCTAAAACTTGATCTGGTTGCAATATAGAGGAACCT